>OX030951.1:137189378-137446878 GCA_943735915.1 Pherbina coryleti
GTTTACCTTTCCAGAAGAAATCTGTACTTTGGCACTGCAAGAAGCTGTTCTCTATCGTCCAATGAAACAATAATTGGCAAACGTTCTTCTTTTGAACTTCGCACATTCAATCCGGGTAATAGTTTTCCATCCCAATGGACTGTGACAACGTCAGGTACATTGTTTTGAAAGTCGGTTTTTATTGCTTCTTCCCTGGATTTTCTCGACTGAGTACGAATTCGCATAAATATTAATATTATAAATATAAAACAAATTTTGCCCACCAATTTTTTGTTTTTATTTTTGTTTTATAAAGTACTGAAATTAAGAAAAAGTGTAGGTACTAGTATTCAGGAATCAAATTACCGTCAGCTTTTACCGACATACTTTCGTCACAGATATCATCAAACGAAAAAAGAGCGTAAAAATGATGTGAAGGAGAATCATATGGACAAGTTTGAATAGCAAGTCGGCACGGGTTATCGTTTATAAATCGGGATAATATTTTTTTCTATACAATATTGGATTACTACGAAAGTTTTTAGAAGGTATGCGTAAAAATATATCGCACTTAAAATTTAGGGGGCACTCTTAAATTCGGTCGGTTGCTGTTTTGTTTCCGGCTCATACGCATATATCCATGATTTGTTACCTGTCACGATTTTATACACGTCGTTTGAAGCACTACGATTGAACTTTTGGCATTGAACTTTTCCTTACAGCAAACGACGCGAGACTTTTTTTAAGCTATTGATTAATTATGGGGTATCCAACGAGAGCAAATTTTTTTTTACAGAAAACAGTTCATGAAAAATCAAATGTATTGAAGTGGAAGTTATGTGCAAATATGCCTGTATCTCCCGATATGTCACATGAAGATGTTGCATTATTAGTTCACGTACTGCATCGACATTTTGTGGCACAATCACCGATTTTGGAAGACCTTAACGGAATTCATCGGCAACCGAACTACGACCACGATTGAATTCACTATACCAGCGATATAGTGTGGTTTTTGATGGTACTTTATCGTCGAAACAAAGAACTGAGGTCATTGACACATTCTTGTTGAGATAATCCACGTCGTAAGTTGTGAAAAATAATCCAACGAAAACCTTGTCTTGAAATTTCCATTTTTTTGAACAAATTGATTTCCTTAACTTACTGTAAACAAAACAAATAGCACTTGCAAATACAAAAAAACGTTGTGAATACATTTATGCTAACAAATATCAAACTTTATTATGGTGATGCCAGATTTTAGCTATTGACATTAGTGTTGCCAGTTCCCGAAATATAAATAGTACCCCTCGTAATTCAATTTACAAAAAAAAATACGAATTTACTTATAATCGATTTTTGATATGAATCACTTTAAAAACAATTTAATTTATGGGGTAACTTTACAAAACCATGCATATTTTTTTCTTTCTAAGAACATTTCAGAATTTAAAAATCGGCTGTGTTGCGACCTGCACAGTAATGCAAGGTAAGAAAATTAAGCAAGACACATTCAAGTGAAGCACCTCGTAACACCTCGAGGTGTTGCAAAGATTTGGTCAATGCAGGAAGTACTTATTTTTATGTGCCAAATCATCATATTCAACTGTGTTATTTGTTTTTACATGAATTATAAAATTTTTGTTTAATTATCTATCTTCGCCAACGCTTTTTACTACGGTGGTAAGCATATCTTACACGGCTTATGTACCATGGCTTATCTTAACGGAATTTGGGTATAATTAGAAATGGATGCAAGTAAAATGCTGCTATGGTTAGCATGAAGAAGAGGTAAAATAATCCAAATAAAAATGAAGACCATTAAAAATAGTCATAATTTGAAATAAAGTTTGTTGCTTAAGTCTTTTGTTTATGCTGCACATTTAAGCACTTTGCTGTTAATTAACAGAAAAGTCTTAATATTGCTTGTCATTTGGAGTCGCCAATACATTCACATGGTAGCAAAATTTCTTTTAGATTTCCGCCGCTCCCTTGCTCCCTTACTTAATTAAACAATGATTAGCTGCATCTTGTCTAAGAACTACGGCGGTGAACATTAAATGCTATGCTGCGCCATAGCTTTGGCCAAAATGCAGTTATATAATCGTAACAACATTAGCACAGATTTTGTTGTATCTTAAACAACACAACAACGACGACATGAAATTATTCTCCGTTGCTTTTTCCTGTACATAAAAGGAATCGCTTTGTATGGCGCAATAAAATGTATTGCATAAGTTAGCTGATTCTTGTCTTGAGCTGAAAAATTGCTACAACAACAGCACAACTGGTTCTTAACATTGCAACTTTGCTTAGCATTTTATATGCCATGCCATAATGTTGTTGTTGTTGCTGCAATTGACTCGTCACAGACATTTAGGTCGCTGCAAACCCGGTAGAACAGCCAGCAAATAATGCAGAAATGTTGTGGCGCAAAAAAAAACAAACACAAAGGCAAATAAAATAAAAAAAAAAACAAAAATCAAAATTGAAAAAATTGCTTAAAGTTCAAACAGCAAGACTTTAAGATGCGCTACTATTACGCATAAAGAGCAGATAAGTGCAGAGTTGTTTTTTTTTAACTGAATAAATGAATCAATAAATATCTGAGTTGAACTGATGGAAAAGCAACCAGGCTTTGTTTATTCTCAATAAATGGTTTCATAGTCCAACTGTATATTGTAGGGTAAATGTTTAGAGCAAAAGCGTCACGTTTATCAGGTTTCAAAACAGTGAAGTGGCAAAGTTTAAAATATAAGTATTTAAAGTAAATAGCGGAAGTTTAAGAGCTCCACTGAACTTTTCTAAAGACCAAGAAAAGGAAGACAATTAGCTCAGCATTAAAATCAATAAATTGCAAGGCATTAAATTATACACAAGCTATAGATTAAAGCTACATCTTGACCTATCCCAACAACAGCAACAATGAAATAACGGACTATCCATTTTTTGCTTCGGAATGTACATAAATTTTAAAAAAATCCATTTAAAATATACATTTTGTTAAAATTTTTACTTTGCTACAAGGTGGGGCAAAAGTAATCAACCAATGTTTTTTTCTGTAATTTTTTTTTTTAATGAAAAACTTTGTCTTTGCTTGTGAAATTTGTTTATTTGATCCATTAGAATTTATTCCATATCAGTTGAGAAAATGATATCGTCCATACGGCCTTCTGTTATGGCATTTTCCATCACTCTTGCCAGAACTTCGGGTGACAGGTCCGTGCATTCTTGGCGATTATTCTCCTTAAGAGCTTCAAGAGTCTGAGGCTTGTTGACGTACACCCGCGACTTCAAAAAATCCCATAAAAAGAAGTCTGGGGCAAGTGCAAATCACCACAACGAGAGATTAAGCGATATCGGTTATGCTCGAACAGTGTGCGCCGTTGCACCATCCTGTTGGAACAACATGTTCTAAAGTCCCAATTCATACAATTCAGGAAGAAAAAAATTTGGTAATTATGGCTCTGTAGTGCGCGCCTTCCACAGTCGTCGTTTGGCCAGCGGCGTTCTCAAAAAAAAAAAAAAATGGTCCGATGACTCGTCCAGTGTAAACATCACACCACGCAGTAACTTTGAGCGGGTGCAATGGTTATTCGTGGGTGATACATGGATTTTCGGTGCCCCAGAAACGATTATTTTGTTTATTCACGTAACCGAAAAGATGGAAATGAGCCTCATCGCTCATGATAATTTTCGATGAAAAATCGTCCATCTCTTCGTTGAAATTCAGGATGGCTTGAGCGTAGATAGGAGCAATCTCAGTTGCTAAATCTGAGATTTTTTATTTAATCGATGGCTTTTAAAGTAGTTTCTATATGTAATTCCTTTTTAATATGTGGTTTTTCCTTTTTCTTTGAAACTAGATATGGTGAAGAGATATGGTAAAGATATAGTAAAAAGAAATTTATAAGGTCTTGCGCTCAACCCCCTTATTTTCATCCCGGCTACGCCCTTGGTCAACACCTTAGATTATCTGTGATCAATCCATTTTTTTCAAATTTTTTCACTATATTGGGAAACTATTCTTTATATACAACCATTTGCATTCAATGGCTTTTGACTTTATAATTCACAGTTGGTTTATGAATTTTTATCACAATTGAAAAAAGTTTGAAGTTTCCAGCGAGCTTTTACCCCTTAAGACCCCTTTTTAGTATTGCTATAGAGAAAAATTTAAATTATTATTTCTTAAAATAAAAATAAAATTATGTACCTTAATGAACAAATAAGTCTTATCAATGAGACCCAAAAGACTTGCGCACTCTGTGCACTAATAAAATCAGCTTAATCGAATTGATTTTGCCTTTTGAACTTAGGCTGCATATAATATATAGTCAAAAAATAACAATTTGTATTCCTTAGCATTTGATCTTATAATTCACAGTTGGTTTAAAAAGTTATGACCAGACACCAATTTGGCACAAGCATTCAAAACTTCCATCCAGCTTTACTAGCTATTCTAAAATGAAACATTTGTATGCCATCCAGCTAGACTAGCTATTCTTATAATACCCATTTGTATTCAATGGCTTTTGACATTATAATTCACAATAGGTTTAAAAGCTAAAAATTGTGTCGAGGTACAGCTTAGTTACATGCAAAATTATTCGAAGCTGGTATCGAAGACCAAAAATTTTATGAAGTTGTAACATTCATAGCTATGCTTGCTCTTCTAGGAACGAGTGCTATCTATTCCTTCAATTTAAGAGTCATCTGACTCTGAGCTATCCTTCTAAGATCGAGTGAGCGAAAATATGCATTAAAGTCCATGAGCGTTGGCCGATAATATTAAATTAATTAAATCCAATGTCAAACCTAGGCTCAGAAAAAAATTTAGTATATCTCTCAGAAATCTTCAAGGATTACATATTCAACATTTTTTGTGTTTTTCTTTATATGCAGTCATTTGTTTTGTAATGCACAATTTTTACGCAATGACTTTATGACTTTCGAAAAATTTTTCAATATTTTAATGTTTCCTACACGAAAACGCCCTCTCAAACACGCCTTACTTTTACATCATCAACACTTGCCACATCCATCCATGACGCTTGCTTTATTTCCTACTGAGTTTGTTTGGCTTCTCTAAAATTTCCACCTGCCACATATAAATTTGTCGCCCGCAGTTTAAGTGAAAGGAAGGAAATGTTGCATATAAGGAAAAAATAAAAAAGATAAATTAAATCTAAAACAACGACGTGAAAATTTTTATATTTTTGTTTTTTTATTAAAAAGTTGCGAAATATCAAATAAAACGCTCACAGCTTCCGGTGAAGTGCAACTTTTTAGTTATAAATAAAAAAAAATAATTTTTAAAGAAAATGTTATTTAATGATTATTGTCCCAACCGCACAGGTTGAAAGTTGAACTGCATTTTTGCGCATAACCGGCGTCCTAATTGAAGCACGTATGCAAAAAAAAAAAACAGAAAAAAAACATTAAAAAAGCAATCAATGCAAAGGAACGAAAATTGAAAAATGCCAGCAAATCAAATGGCAGCTGCGCGGTTGCAACTGCGCACAGCCAAGTTTGAACCTGTGAGAAAGTTGAAGGTGGCCAGAGTGTTTGAAGTTGTTGTGTGCAGTATAGTAGATGTCAGTTTTAAATTAGTTTTAGACGCAATGAATGACATTTCAGTGGGTATTGAACTGTTATGAAAATTCTTGTTTTGACTAGCGTAAAACTATATATAAATACTTAAAATAAATGTATTTATTTTTATTAGATTGTTTGTACGAAATTATTTGAATTTTGATCAAATTATTTCAATTTTTTTTAAAATTTAATATAGAATATTTTATTTATAATTTAAAAAATACAGAATAAAAATAATTTACAAATTATAAAAGTTTTCAATTTTATTAAAAACTTATTTTATATAAATTAATTTTACTATATTTTACTTATAATTTAAAAACATTCAAACAAAATTAATTATAAAAAAACATAAATTTTTGAAATTAAATGTGATTTTCTTTTATACAAAACATTTTGTCAAAAACATTTTTATTTTGAATTTAGGGATAAAAATAAATAATAAAAATTAACATATTTTGTACATATTAAAATTATTTATTATATGTTAATTACTAATATCAATAATTCAAGAAAAAAAAATTAAAAAATATAATTTATTAATATAGTTTATTTAAAAAAAAATATAAGACATAATTTATTTTTTAAATGAAATAAAGTAAATTTTATATGAATTAATTTTACTCAGAAATAAAAAATAAATAAAAATTAATAAAAAACTTGTATTTTGTAAATTGAATATGAATAAACGTTTTTTTTTATTTATTTTTAAAAACTTTAAAAATATAGGAATATAAATAAATAATAAATAAACTATTTTCATAAATTTAGTAAAAATAAATTTTATAAAAATTCTTTTTAATTTTAATTAAAAAATATACTGTGTAAAAAATAAATAACGAGAATAAAATTATTTTTTTTTTAATTTATTAATATAGACGCATTTTATATAAATTATGTTTTTTTAATAAAAAAATCTAAGCAAAAATAAATCCAAAAAAATTTAAATATTTTTTGGTTTGTAAGTTTAATAAAAATAAAAAAAAAATTTCACATAAATTATATTTGTATTTTTTTTTATAAACTGTATAAATAAAATAAAAAAACTAAATAAATTTTTTGTAAATTTTAAATAAATTTTGCTTGCATAAATTAGTTTTCGTATTTTTATTAAAAAAAATATTTTTAATAAAAAATTAAATTGCATCTAAATATAATAAAAATATTTATTTTTTGTAAACTTAAAATATACAAAATTTACACAAATCACTTTATTTTATTTTACTTTGAAAAATCTAAAGTAAAAAAATATAATTTGAATATTTAAAAATTAAATAACTACATCAAACTTTAAAAAAAAAATGAAAAATGTATATTAAAAAGTTAAAATTATGTATTTGTTAAATTAAAATTGATTAAATTTTATACTTTTAAAATATTTTTATTAAATTTTATAAAAATATATTTTTTAGTTATAATTTGAAAAAAAAAACTTATAAATAGAAACACAGTGACGGACAAAACTGTTCACAAAACTTATGCACAACTGCTTTTGTTTCATAAAATATATTTATTTTAACATTTTTGATATTGAAAATATCTTATAAAATTATACATTATTTATTAAGTAAATGTTAAATGTTAAAGTTAAGCATAAAAACAAAAACAAAACTCTTTTTTTCACAGAAATCGGAATAACATTGTTATGAACACTTTTGACCTTTTAATGAATTCTTTATATTTTTCTTTTTAATATTTGGTATGACCACCTTTTACTTTTTTGATAGACTTAGTTATTTGTGGCATACTTTAAACTAATAGTTTGTAAGCACAATTGGACTTATATTGTACCACGCCCACAGTGCTCTCTCCCATAGTTCATCTACGGTGCTAGGCAATTCGTTCTGTCTATAAATCTTTCGTTTTAAAATTGCCTACAGATGTTCGATGTGGTTTATATCAGGCGATTGAGGTGGCCAATCTAAAATCCATTCTTGATACCATTTTCAACAAACCACTTTTTAGTTATCTTTGCCGCATGTTTCGGGTCGTTGTCTTGCATAAAAATTTCATTTTGACCCGGCTCGAGCCCAAAAATATCAAGATTAGGCAAATAAGAGTCCTGTAGAATGGTGATATAGATCCTGATAGAATGGTGGTGCGATCAGTCGCTCGCATTATACCTCTTAGCCGACGAAGAACTCCCACCTCATTTGTACGAAAACAGCCCAACGCCATCAAAGTGCCATCTCCGAATTTAAGAGTTTTATTGATATTCCGGTTCGTTACACCCACTCTCCTATCTACCCATGTCCACAAGCGTCCATCGGAGCCAACACGGTTGATTTTTGTTTCGTCAGACCAGGTGACTTTTTTCCAATCTTCTAAACTGCAATTTTAATATTTTTTTTGCAAAAATTAACCTTTTCTGACGGTGCCACTTACTCAAAAAAGGTTTTTTAACCTTAGTTTTTGCAATTAATCCACTATTTAAAAAACTCCTAGGAATAGTTTTGTCACTTGCTTTCAATCCATAGGCTTTCTTAAGGACGTCATTTGTTTCGGTGGCAGTGTTTGGGGCTCCAGTTATTATCAGACGCTTCGCAATTCTTTCTTGGCCTGGTAATAGCTTCTTTGGGCGTCCCCCACCTTTTTTTAATCAGTATATATAACTCATTTTTTATTTTATTTAAAATTCCGATTGAAAATCTATATATTTCTAATAATTCGGTAGGAAATTCCTTTTGTTTGTATCTTCCGATACATTTTTCTTTTAAATCAATACTTTTCGGAGAAGGCATATTGTAAACACTTTACCTGCATCAAACTATTTTCAAAATTAAATTTTAATCATAAAAAATGGTTTACAGAATTTTACTTACATACTTGTTAAATTTTTTAATATTTAAAACTTGCAAATTGCACTTGTGCTCAATATTGTTCACAGTTTAAGATGGGTCTCATAATTTATTTTTGTCAACTGATGAGTTGATTAAGCTGGGTAAAAAATTTTATTGTTTCTGGCTGTATATTGAAATCGAATTGCGTACTTCAGGCCCTGCTGAGAAGTTTTTATAGAATCCGAAGGAATGCTATGTAATAAAAAAAAACCTCTACCTCTACCTCTACCTCTACCTATACCTATACCTATACCTCTACCTCTACCTCTACCTCTACCTCTACCTCTACCTCTACCTCTACCTCTACCTCTACCTCTACCTCTACCTCTACCTCTACCTCTACCTCTACCTCTACCTCTACCTCTACCTCTACCTCTATCTCTACCTCTACCTCTAACTCTATCTCTACCTCTACCTGTACCTTTACCTCTACCTCTACCTCTACCTCTACCTCTACCTCTACCTCTACCTCTACCTCTACCTCTACCTCTACCTCTACCTCTACCTCTACCTCTACCTCTACCTCTACCTCTACCTCTACCTCTACCTCTACCTCTACCTCTACCTCTACCTCTACCTCTACCTCTACCTCTACCTCTACCTCTACCTCTACCTCTACCTCTACCTCTACCTCTACCTCTACCTCTACCTCTACCTCTACCTCTACCTCTATCTCTATCTCTACCTCTACCTCTACCTCTACCTCTACCTCTACCTCTACCTCTACCTCTACCTCTACCTCTACCTCTACCTCTACCTCTACCTCTACCTGTACTTCTACCTCTACCTCTACCTCTACCTCTACCTCTACCTCTACCTCTGCCTCTACCTCTACCTCTACCACTACCTCTACATCTACCTCTACCTCTACCTCTACCTCTACCTCTACCTCTACCTCTACCTCTACCTCTACCTCTAATTCTACCTCTACCTCTACCTCTACCTCTACCTCTACCTCTACCTCTGCCTCTACTTCTACTTCTACCTCTACCTCTATCTCTATTTCTACCTCTACCTATCTCTACCTATCTGCCTCTACCTCTACCTATAACGCCTTGTTGCGTTTAACGCATCTCCTAAATGATCTGCATTAACTTCGTATTTTGCAACCGGTTGCAGTTATGTGCATAAAGCCATGCAATGCAACCATCACTTTCCCACATAACAATTATTCAGCGCCATACCCGGTCTCGCTCCACTGTAACCACTAAGCAATGACAAATGAACTGTCAAAATAAATTGCATCGAACAATTTATCTGGATTTTGTGCAACGCCCAGATATTTGAATGGCGGCAAATCATAAAAATAAAATAAAATATTTATGATTTTTTTATTTAATAAAATTTCTCCAATTCACTCTAAATACTCACAATCATCGGCGCAACAGTTATCAACAAGTTGCGAGACGACTTTTGCTTTCATCTGTTGGCTGCTTCATTTTAATTTATTAAGTTTTTTCCATTGCACTTCATACTTATTTCATTATTTCTTCTGTTGGTTTTATTTTTCAATGTCAAGTAATCAATTTTTGTATTTTATTGTTTTTGTTTTCTTCTGTATTTTTTTTTCTTTAAATGCTTTCAATTTCAAGCTCGTTTTGTTTACCGAAGCTACTCGAATCATTGGTTCATGCTGTGCAACAATTGTCGTTAATTTTACTGAATTGATTTTGGGAGGTCGAAATTAATTTTATGATTTTTCTTTTTGGTTGTTTATAATGCTTATAATGTGGGGAAGCTATTTGAAAGCAATTTTATGCTTATTGATTTCAGCGATTTTCTCTTTAGCTGTGATATTGATTAATATAAGCAAGTAATCTCCGACTTAGTTCAAGCTTAACTGAGTGTAGTTTTTTTTTCAATTTTTACATCGCGATGGAAGAGTCTAATGTTTGAGATGATCTTGTGATTTATTGTGGTTTTGAATTTTTAGTAAAAACTTGTGTATTAATATTTGTTTCATTTTAATTTCAGTTGATTAGAAATGGGCTAAGAAATGGGCAAAGGTTAACCCCTTGTGAACCAAGACCTGAAGTTGTTGAATTCTCCGTTTTTTTTAAATGAAATCTTAATTATTATGCCTTTTAAAAGTAAAATGCAAAGTTTGAAATTTTTCATGCATCGGCAAAATACTTCTTTTTACTGATACTCCTAAGTACCGTTGCACATTGGTTGAAGTTCATAGAACGAGCGGCTAAAAATAGAAGAAGTTGTCGAAGGACAATGAAACTTGGTACATAGGCATTTTTTGTTTGAATCAAGAAAAAAATGGAAAAATAAAAATGTTCCGCCCACTTTTACGCCCACCTCCCATACAAAGAGAAAATTAAATTTTGACCTACGGCATTGTTTTTTGGCACATATCATTTCTAAACACTCAGAATCATTTGTGTGAAATTTGAAAAATATCCGCCCCCTTTTACGCCCACTTCCCATACAACTTGTATTGAAAAAGTGGCATAACTCCCTTGATTTTTACTGCATCAACTCAATTTTCACAAAAAATATATATTATAATTGTAGAATGGGCTCCTAAAAATATATACCTGATCCGCCCTCTTTTACGCCCACCTCCCATAGAAAAAACAAATAGAACAAACATGAATAAGTAATTTAAGCATAGTCTTTTAATAATTCCTCAATTTTGGACCGAGAAGTTGTTATTGTTTTGCGTGAGTTTGACCTTATTTAACATTTCTTGGCGCGGTTTTTTTTTGCATAGGCTTCCTCAGCCTATGGCAACAACAACAAGCATGAACCAAAATTCATGTTCTGTTACTTTATCACTTTATAGTTTTTCTGTTTTTTTTTTTGGAAAGGAGCAAGTAGGAGCAGCTGAATTTTTTTTTACTTTTAGCTGAGACTTCAAGCTGTAACTTGACATCTTTCGTTAAACAGGGCTCCACAGGGCTAAAAAGATGCAGTACACTGACGTTGATGAACATAGAAATTGTGATGTTGTTTATATTTCGTTCTACGAAATTTTTTATATGGCACTTTTTCCAACTTTTTTTAATGCAAATGTCATCTATGACAATTGTCACTTACGAAAATATACAACAAAGTCAAATGATAAGATTACTGTGACTATACAAAAAGATTGAATATACAGTAAATTTGCATGCCATTTTAAACAAGCGAACATATATGAACTTCGAGCATGTCTGTCCAAACAAATAATGAATATATCAGCCTAATATTAAGGAATCATAATGTTCAGATATCTGACAACAAAATACCAAAAAATTATCCAAATCGGCGAACATGAAAAAAATTAATTTCGGCCACTCTTCAACCAATGTGCGTTGGGCCAGTTAGAGTCGTTAAGTATGAGAGAATCATTTATAAAATTGTCGTTTATTTTTTTTTATGTTGTTTATTTTTCAATTTTATGTATCCACCTACTACTTTATAACTGAAAGAATGATTCTTTTTATTTAATTTCTTTTTATTTTACTTTAATTTTTTATTTATATAAATACTTTAATAAATTCCATGGTATTTTGAAAAGCAATTTTTTTATCATTACAACATAAGTAAATACCACAATGAACACATTTCGAATATCGTTTTGATTGAATATTATTTATGCTGCAGAGTTCACATCTTCCTCGTACATTGACGAAAGTTGACCAAGATTTCCTAGTCGGACATCCTTACCAACTGATTCAACTTTTCCATGGCGTCTTTTGGAGGCTGGAACTGAAACATTTGCATTTGATGAGCGTTTGAAAGAATTTTTTTTTAATAGTTTGGTTTTTAGGTGTCATCAGTTCCGTAGCAACAGATCTCCTAATTTCAGAAGCGTAATCTTCTCAGAGGACTTGCAATAAACCACATAAGCATTTACAAATGCCATCTCCAAATGGTCCCAAAAAATTCGGTGCCACCACTTTTTAGATTTCCGATCAAGACTATATGCACTTCGCAATTGATCAGCATAGCCAACTCCTCCCATAAATGAGTTATAGCCCTTCACAATTGCTGGGCAATTAACGTAATCAGGTTCACTTGTTAACTGTAACTGCTTACTTTCCTCAGAATCGCTGAGCAAATTGTTTGTATCATCTAGAAGTTCTCTCAAATATTGGTTCATTACGTTGTCATTACTGGAGACAATTTCCTTCTCAAGGTCATCATCGTTTTCAATATCAGTGTTTTCAGCATTATCAATAGGAATGGATTCCAAAATGTGTAAAATTTGTTTGGAATTAATACGTTTGCTACGGATCCCTGCTATAGCTCTATGAAATTGCCTCTTTCAACTGAAAATGAAAAATATTATAATATCCCAAATAATGTCAAACTCACAGCTCAACAGTACTTACCAGACCACTGGAGGTTTTTACAAAAAAATATATGAAATAATAAATTTATCGTATGCACCAATATTTACCCGTGCAGTAAATTAATAATTGTTCAAGTTTAAAATACTTAACCGATTAGTTTTGCTGAAATATTATAATTTTTAACTATTCTAAAATAGCGTCGCAAAAACACAAGCGAACAGCAAAAACAGATTTTCAATAACAGTTATTTTGAGAATGTAGTGTTGCCAATTGTCGAAAAAACGTTCTAGTTAGATCAAGTACAGTATACTGTAAAAAACCTACGGCAAAAACAATAAAAACAATTTTCACAAAGGTTTCATAAGCCTATTACATTAATGGTACTTGTAAGTACCGTCGGTCGACAAGGGGTTAAAGCGTAGGCCCATGGCCTGGCCAAGGATTTGAACCTGCGAACTCTGGGGTGGCAGTCAAGCGAGCTATCACTCGACTAACGATGCCTCGAAGGGGGGAAAAAATCAATTTATTGTTTTTTTTTTTGCTCTTGTGAATCATAAGAAGAGCACCTACTCCAATGACCAATTACAATGTAATGCAAATGTCATCGGAGCGGCCATGTCCGAATAAATGTAACAGAAAATTATTTACATGGCTTTGGTGGTCCCGCGGAAAAAAAACTTGATAAAGATTCAAGTAATTTTCCTGAACAATGATACAGAACGTCGGCAAAGTTCAAGATTCCACAGCCCCAAACAAGATTTTATGCTACGAATCAATATATTTTAGTTGAAACTAAGTTAAATTTGCTGGTCTATGTCGTCGACAAATGATGCTAACCGACCAAGTTAGTTATCCATAAGATAACAATTAATTACTTTTAAAGAACCGCTAATGACTGAGTTCAACTAATAAACTTGCAGACGAGTGTTCTTCAATATTAATGGTAGGGCAAAAGCCTTGAAAATAATTTTGAAAATTAAATGAAGTGCTTTAGTTGTTTTTTGGTAAATTTCTATTTTTTTCTATTGGTAGGTTTTAAGAAAAAAAAATAAATAAAAATTGTTGAAATTTAAACAAATGCTTGCAACAAATATCAAGAAAATGAAGTTAATTTTTCATTTTTCAAGTAATAAATTGTTTATACATTATGCCCGCTGTGTAGTTTTTTTTTTTTGTTTTAATTTTTTTTTTCTTTTTGTTTTTTTTTTTTTTGGAAATTTAGTTACCTTAAAGCTTGGCCTCATAATTTTTTTCTAAAGTTCGTTAAATTGGCATGTGTTGTTCGCTCAAGCGTTAACGCTTTCAAACATTTTTGCTACACGTTCTAGTTGGCATTATTTGCAACACAAGTTGTTGCAATTTGCACGAGGTTTCGAGATTTTTATCGGTGCTAATCAAGCACTTAAATAATTCAAAGTAGTTCAATAAACTTGCAACTCAATATGTTGATTTTTTCAGAAAAAGAAAAATCTTATCAGTTTACGATTTTTTACCAAAAAAAAAAAACAAAAATTGGTGCATTAAATTACTTCAAGAAATTCTAACGGTATATGTTGCAATATATTCTAATGAGGTTGGCAACAACTTGTAATTTAGTGGCCGCAGTAGCAGTTGTTTCTTTTAATATCTGTCAACATTTAGCACATTTTGTTGCGTGCTTCGCTAGTTCTTGATACTTTTTGATGTTGCAATCAAAACAGGCACCATTTTTTGTTTCAATTTTATTTTGGGTACTTTACACTGACATTTATCAGACATGCAAAAATCTTGGCTTAAATTAAGCTGAAGGTTGCACGTTTAACCGTTAATGCGCTTGGCAGCAAATAGTGTTGGGAAGTAGGTGTTATCCAACACTAACGCAAGATTGTGCAACTCTCAACATTAGCTAAACGACAATGTTTTAATTTATGCCATAAAAAAACTGAGTATTTCATAGAATTTATTACGTTCCAAGCTGTTGCATTTGAATAAAAAAATTTGTCGTGAAAACTTACGAGAAAAGTGTCCACGAAGAATGTCGACAAAATTTATTTAATTAAGTTACTCGGTGCATTACGAAAATAATTTTGAATTAAAAAAAAAAATAATGCCATTATATACATAGATGGATTCTGTGTTGCATATTTGTCTTATGTCAGAATTTTAAAATTTTAGTTGGTTGAAAGGGCAGCCACCTAACTTTTTTTTTATTGTTACGAATTCAGTGCTGGGGTGAACACTATATAAAAATGGGTCGCTGAATCCGAATCCGTTGTCAGAATTTCTAAATTATGAAATTTTTAACCCTATAGGGTTGCCACTTGAAAATATGATTTTTTAAGAGTTTTAGGGGGTCGCTGATTTCGAATCTGATTTCAGAATTTTAAAATTTAACATGGCTGATAGGGTTGCCACCTAAATTTTTAATCATTATAATTCATAATTTTTCATCATATGTTGCCTTGAACAATTCATGAATAAATGAGGACTCAATGAGCGACAAGTGAAGTAATGATGAAGAGGTGAGTAACAACAGTTTCTTCAAATGAAGAAAAAATATTCTTCTTCGCCAACTGTATTGCTCTTCTTCACTTCATGAACAAAAAAGAAATCTGCTCAGTTCTTCACGCAAATGAAAATGAACAGATTTATTTTTTGAACAAAAAATTCCCTCATATTCATGAGGCTTCATGAGTGAGCATAGACGAACCCGGCTTGAATGGTAATGGAAACGTTTTCATAGTATAACGACTGAATTTATACAAGTATTTGTTTATGTATATTAAGTGCGCATTAGACCTGCTCAAATGCTAAAGTATTTCAGGTCCTTCCTCCGCAGGCAGGACACTAAAAACTGGCTCATCTTAAGCCACAAAGAACGAACAAAAATTTAAAATTTTTAAAAACTGAGTAAGCGACTCTAAATGCAGTGTTTTTTTTTTAGATATTATTTTATACTATTTTCTATATTCTACGTGCTAGAACGGATAGAAAGAAAAAAAAAATGTTCGGCATTCCCGAGTGGAAATCAGTTAAGGAAAACCTTATTTTGATCCGAATTCGATCCGGATATGATACGGATAGCCCTTTTAAGGAAGCCTTATTAATATCTGATCAGGTTTTCCTGAATTCATCATTACTCAAGGAATCTTGAAGAATGGATGATCAGGTTAATACCAGGAAACCTTTTCTTTTTTATAAGATATACCTTATTTTATTCTTATCAGATTTACATCATGATTGCCTTTTCTGATCCTTACTTACGGCACTATTATGAAATACTCATCAGGTTGAAATCATAACGACCTTTTCTGATCCTTACTAACGGCATTTTTATGAAATACTGATCAGGTTGTGATCAGGTTACCTTTTTTGTATTCACTTCAAGTAAAATCAAAATAATTTTCTAATACAAATCTGAAGCAGGGTTCCTGATCAGGAAACCTTGTTAATGGTTAGTGCTCAAAACTGATAAGGCTTCCTGAAAAGGTTACCTGATCAGGTGAATTATGCCAAACTGATTAGACTACCTTTTCAGGTTACCTGATCAGGTTTAATATAGCAACCTGACAATGCTACGTAGTAAGGTTACCTGATCAGGATGATTATCAAAAAGTGCGTCACGTTTAAAATCAGCAGCTGATCAGTTGACCTGATCCGATCCTTATCAAAATAAGAATTTCCTGATCAATTTCTGACTCTATCCTTAGGCAAATTTCCACTCGGGTTGCTTCTTTAGATTTTTTATTTCTTTACTCTGCGGTGTGAGTTCAGTTATGTTTGCACATGAGCAGCTATGAGCACGGAGCAAGCTTCGGAGCTAGCTGAGAGCAATTCGAGCAAAGGCTTATGCAGCAACACAAAGCGCAACAACAAAGCAAAGACAAAAGACAAGCATAGAAACAACACAGAAGCTTTAAATACTCGCACATGAGCGACGAAAGAGAAAAAAATAACGAAGAATATAAACGGAGAGTCCTAGTTTACACACGCTAAGAGTTGATGTGTGTAAAGTAGGTCAGATGAACGATTTTCTGTGTATATTTGATGACCACAGAACGAACACACAAATAAAGTTCCATACAAACGATCCGCACAAAGTGAAAATAAAGAAAGCTCGCCACTTGACGCCAAAATATACTGTTTTTCTATTTTCAGTTTGCCGTTCACACTGTGCTCTCTTCTGAGCGGAAGAACTGGTGGCGAATTCATTAGGAAAGTAAAAGTGATGCAAAACTTTTACGGAATAAATATGTTTTTCACATTAATTTTGTATAGAATTTTATTTTAATTTCAAATTAAGTCGAATTCTTCTGGAAAGTTTATTGTTACCAATCCAGAAGACTATGAAACCTTAACATAAGCAACAGTTCACTATAAATGCATGCCAATTAATTTTTTTCAATATAATCTCTACGAAACAAATCAAACTAATGCTTAATCCTCACTTCAATAACAATTTATTTTAATTTCATTCATTGTATTACCCTTAAGTACTTTTTTTACAATTTAATGTTTTTACCTGTACAAAACGTTTTTCAATAAGAATAAAAATAAAAAAATAAAACAAAAAATCAAAAATTGATTTTTATATGGTCGAATTTCGACCACAGGCGATACTAGTAAAAATAAATATGGGAGTGGTCGCCCCGCACGGTAGAAGTGAAACTTTAACCAAAAAAGGAGATCGGTTTAACTTCCTATCGCGACTAAAGAAATTTCACTTCAATAAAAAAAAGCAAAAGTAAAATGAAATGGACAAAGTAAAATTAAAATTTTACCATGATATTTATTAAAATAGAAAGAAGTTAAAAGATATAAAAGAGATTTGAGAATGAGTGAAAAAAATAAAACTTTAAAAAAGCGAGCTTAAAAGGTTATGTGATCCAATAAGCTCAACTGTATACAATAAAACTTTTTTATTTTGAAAGAGTTTTTTATTTTGCACTTTATTACAAATCGTATTTGAAATTTTTACAAAATAGCTTAGTTCATACCAATTTTTTCTTTTCAAAATTGACTAAGCTTGAGTCAAGACATACTTGTCAAAAGCGTCCAAGTTTATTTTAAGTTTTTAATCGAAGATTTCAGGTGTTATACCTTTTCCGTCAAGTCTGTATTAGTTCGAAATGTGGTGTTGATGGATTAGTGGGAAAGAAGGGGCGAATAAGTGTAGGATGTTCTTGTTTTCCTTTCAAGAAGTCATAGAAACATGTAAATTAGCATCTAAGGCAAGTTTTATGTCTTTAACTCAATCAATTTTTAGTTATAAGGCAATTAATTCCCCCCACAAACTTCTCCATTAACCAAAAATTTAAAAAATTTTTTTTTAACCGTTATATTGATGAATTTTCAATTTCAGTTGATTAGAAATGAGGACAGAAATACAGAAAAGTTAAAGCGTAGGAACATGGCCAGGCCACGACTCGAACCAGGGACACCTAGAAAGTTCGAATCGTTAATGTGTGACTTATTCGACTACCGGGACCCGGGACTCGGGACCCCTAAGGAGTTCGAAACTTTTATGTGTAACTTAGGTGTGACCCAGATCCGGGGACCCCTAGGGAGTTGGAATCATTTATGTGTGACTTCGGTGTGACTTAGGCGACTTTCGAAATATCAACTCATTAACGTCTATTTTATTTATTTATTGAGCATATATTATTACTCACTTCCCCCCATTGAATATAACACATGCATAGCTCTGACTGTGCAGATATACATACAGCTAAATTCCCAATATTTTTCCATTATTTTAAACTTGCGGGTAGAAGGGTTGAGCATTAAAGGGCTTTCACTTAAATTAAAGCCACTGAAAAACTAATCCCTCTAAATATATTTATCTACATCTTTAAAATTGTTCGTTATATAAGACGAAATTATAAAATAATCGCAAAAACAAAAGAAACAACAACAACAATTACAACAATACAACAATAACACCCACATCACATATCGATTTCGAATAATCCATTGAAATGGAATCCAATTAACAATATATTGCAATAAATTAACAATGGAATGAAATTTCATACGCCAACCGAAAGTCCGAAAAATTAAAGAAGATTAAAGCTTAAGCGGTATAATGTTAAAGATATGTTTTACGCTTCGGCGCTTGACCCGCATTAAGCTTAAAAAAAACATGAAACGGAAAAGCGAACGCCAACGTTATGGCCCCGCAACAATTTCAGTGATTAGCGAACCACCAACTGCCATGTGTGTTGGTCGCTGGTATGTGACCAGCTGCAGCAACAGCAATAATCACAACAACCATAAGAACAACAATAACAACAACAACAACAACAACAACAACAACAACTTTGATTGTAGCCATAGGCAATTAACATAAACAAAATTTATCTGTACAAGTCGCATCATTTTCACTTTCAATTTTCAGCATACCGCACAAATTTTTTGGTTTTTTTGTTTTTTTCATTTTTATATTTTCTCAACGAAATTCGGAATTTGTGAAGTAGTGAAAGAGATGGCAGCACATCCGGTCAAGTTGTCTGCACCTATAAAGAAACTGAAAGTGTAAACTGATTTTAGGCTCATGCTGGCGCTTATAACAGAGGTCAATAAGGGTCAAACAGAAGAAGAAGAAGAAGAAGAAGAAGAAGAAGAAGAAGAAGAAGATGAAAGAAAAACAAATGTTGTTGATAGCAAATCAAATTTTAGACAAATAAAAAAATGTGTTGTGCCTTTCCATCAAATTATAACAACTTAATATAAAAAACCAATAAAAATAATATAAACAAAAAAACAAAAAAAAAGAAAAGTCCAACTGTTTGAACTCAAAAGCTTTTGTTTTGAACATTTTCAACACTTTCGCGCCGTGTTAGCCCGTGGCACCTTTGCCAGAAGAGTTCAAGCATCAAGCAACATGAAGCGGCATCAAGCAACATGAAGCGCAGCATCATCTTCAAAGAAATATGTTTTTATAAACATTTATCAACAACTTCTTCACTCAGCGCTTATTCAAAGCCTTAGGCTGCAAATCAATTGAAAGTTTTGCTTTTTTCTTGCCCCACTCTAGCAGTTCCCTCTTGATGATCCACGATCTACGACGATCATGATGCTGCGTTCATGTCTTCAACGCTGCGGCACCTGCTCATTTTAATGACTACTATAATTTTTTTCTTTTATTATTTCTTTTCTTTTTTATTTTATTTTAATTTTTTTTTTTTTTTTTTGTTATTGTTTTGGCAGCACCTTTTTATGGTTTCAATTTCAATTCATTCATTCATTCAGTCATTCAACGTTTTGATCACTTTGGTTTTATTTTCTGTATCTTTCTCTGGATTTTATAAGCTTTTCTTTAAAAAAAGCGAAATTTATTTTTTTTTTTTTTGTTTTTTTCATTAGATTCATTTTTTGTGTTGTTGTTTTTGTACGATTGGAGCTTGTTAAACTGCCGCTTGATCTTGTGAATTTTTTGTACGAGTATCTCTCTTATTTTTTTATTTTTTTTTGTTTTTAGACAAACACTAAGCTGCCGGCGTAAAAAAAAAAAAAAAAAAACGAAAAAAAAAATTGAAAAAACACGTGTTTGTGTGTTTGTTTTATTTGATTATGAAAGTAAAAGTGAGATTATTTTTTTATCAAAACTATGCGGTGGAAAAAAAAATGTTATGGTGAATAGTTTGTGAGTCCGAGCTAGTGACAGTCTCAAATTTTAAGCGTGAGAGAGTAGTTAATAATTTAACTAAATAGTTTTGAATAATTGAAGTATTACAAAAGTATGCATGGCAAAAGTAAGAGAACTATTGTGAATAATAATTTGCTAAAAAAAATTTAAATTGCAAATTTATTGCACAGTTAAAAAACCTTTCATTAGAACTTAAAAACTCTTTTCATAACTTTAATTAAAAAAAAAGAAACAATATAAGTCATGATAGCTATTGTGAATAGTACAGTTCTTAATAATATTGAACTTTTTGATGAAATATTATATGTCCTAAATATATATAAAAAATCGTTTTGCATTTTGCCAATTTTATTGTATACAAATTTATTTTATCATACTTACTATTGTGAATAATTTATCCATTAAATATTTTTGATTTGTAAAATTTTTAAATTATAAACACAATTGTGAATAATTTATAAATTAAATTGTTTAATAAATCTTGATGCAATCTAGCTTAAGCAATACCATCAAGCTTATTATGTCATTTCAAAATCGATGAAGGCTTCATTATTTTGATGACGTTATGCTTACTATTGTGAATAATTTATCAATTAAATATTTTTTATTTGTAAAATTTTTAAATTATAAACACTATTGTGAATAATTTATAAATATTGATGCAATCTAACTAAAGCAATACCATCAAGCTAATTAACTCATTTCAAAATTGATGAATCCTTCATTATTGTGATGACGTCACGTTTGTGGAATTTAGAAAGGTTTTGATATTTTGATGACATTGCTCTATATAGGTAGTTGACGTACTTTCTATACAATTTCGGCTGATTTCTAACTAAAATTATTTGATAAATGATTAATTTTGTGGAATTTTAAGATATATTAACATTTTTAAGACGTCACTTCGTTTAGGAGGTAGGCGTGATTTTATTCGATTTTGCCAAAATTCAAGCTAAAAGCGCGTATTTGAAATTAAAGTCCATGTACATAATATTAGGGTTTTATTTGAATTTTTTGTGGCATTTTTAGGGATTTAATCATTTGATGACGCCATTTCGTACGGAAAGTAGGAATATGTTTTTCGTTCAATTTTGACAAATTTGGAGACTTAGAGAGCATATATGAAAAATTTCAAGGTTTTAGAAGAATTGTTTAGGCAATTTTTAGTAATTTTACCATTTTGATGACGTCACTTCGTATGGGAGATAGGCGCGGTTTTCATCCAATTTTATCAAATTTCAAGATTAGAGCGTGTATTTGAAATAGTAAAGCCCATATGCAAAATTTCAATGTCTTAGAAAAATTTTCGTGGAATTTTTAGCAATTTTACTATTTTGATGACGTCATTTCGTATGGGAGATAGGCTCGATTTTCATCCGATTTTGCCAAATTTCAATATTAGAGCGCGCATTTGAAATCAAAGCTCATGTGCAAAATTTCAATGTCTTAGAAGAATTCTTGTGGAATTTTTAGCAATTTTACTATTTTAATGACGTCACTTCGTATGGGAGATAGGTGCGGTTTTCATCTGATTTTGCCAAATTTCAATATTATAACACGTATTTGAAATCAAAGCTCATGTGCAAAATTCCAAGGTTTTTGATTCATTTTTTGTTGAAGTTTTAGAAATTTTACTATTTTGCTGACGTCACTTCGTATGGAAGATAGGAGCGTTTTATATTAAATTTTTCCAAATTTCAATATTATAGCACGTATTTGAAATCAAAGCTCATGAGCAAAATTTCAATGTCTTTTGCACGAAGTTGCATGAAGTATTTTTGTGGAATTTTTAGAAATTTTACTATTTTGATGACGTCATTTCGTATGGGAGATATGCGCAGTTTTCATCAAATTTCGCCAAATTTCAATATTAGAGCGTGCATTTAAAATCAAAGCTCATGTACAAAATTTCAAGGTCTTAGAAGATTTTTTTGTGGAATTTTTAGCAATTTTACTATTTTAATGACGTCACTTCGTATGGGAGATAGGTGCGTTTTTCATCTGATTTTGCTGAATTTCAATATTATAACGCGTATTTGAAATCAAAGCTCATGTGCAAAATTCCAAGGTTTTCGATCCATTTTTTGTTGAAGTAATAGAAATTTTACCATTTTGATGACGTCACTTCGTATGGGAGATAGGCGCAATTTTCATCTGATTTTGACAATATTCAATATTAGAGCATGTATTTGAAATCTAAGCTCATGTGCAAAATTTCAGTGTTTCAAAAGGAATTTTTATCGAATTTTAAGCAATTTTACTATTTTAATGACGTCACTTCGTATGGGAGATAGGCGCGGTTTTCATCCAATTTTGCCAAATTTCAGTATTATAGCGCGTATTTCAAATCAAAGCTTATGTGCAAAATTCTAAAGTCTTAGATCCATTTTTTGTTGAAGTTTTAGAAATTTTACTATTTGGATGACGTCATTTCGTATGGGAGATATACGTGGTTTCCATCGCGGTTTTGACAAATTTCAAGATAAGAGTGTGTATTTGAAATAGTAAAGCCCATATGCAAAATTGTTAAGTTTAAGATGATTTAATTGGGAATTTTTAGAAATGCTACTGTCTTAATGACGTCACTTCATATGGGAGATAGGCGCGGATCTCATTCGATTCTGTCAAATTGCATAAGTAGAGTGTATATTTGAAAACAAATCTCATGTGGAAAATTTGAAGGTTATAAATGTATTTTTTTTTTTGTTTGTTTTGGTGAAATTTTTGGAAATTTTACCGATTTAATGACGTCACTTTGTTTGAAAGGCAAGCGTGGTTTTCAATCGATTCTAAAAATGTTCATATTTAGAGTGCTAATGTATAATGTATATCAACTAAATAGGCTTCGTGTGAGCTTTTATATTAATTACAATACTTATTTATATTGGCGTCCGTGGCGTAGTTAGTTAAAGTGCGTGGCCGCTATGTCAAAGAACTTTGGAGACCCAGGTTCGAACCCCAGCAGCGACAGAAAATTATTTGAATTAAAATAATTTTTCTGTACGGCCGCCACCTCTCTCTGGGTTTCTTTTTACAAGAGTACCTTTTGGATTTACTTCAACTGAATACACTAAAGTTAAGAATGTTAAATCACTATTGTGAATTTTTCAGTGCTAAACAACGTTTCTTCTGACTTAAAATCCAAGATGTATGATAGAAGAAGTGAGCTTCGATGTTTATTGGGTTTGGAACTAAAAATTAATTATCATACAAATAACATTTCGCTTACATTTTGAATTATTGTGAATAGTTTGTCATTTAATGAGAAATATAGTTATTTTTATGTATTTATTTTTTAAGCAAACTATGGATTCATTTTCATAATTGAGTATTACTCATTTTTTAAAAATAGATCTAGAATAGATCATCCATTAGAAGTTTTTATACTCATAACAGCTACCACCTGCAAAATTTGATTTGCAAATCAAAATCAAAATTCTTATCTTCTACGAGTATATTATTTTCATTTTGCATTTCGGTTGATTAACTGATAACAACCTCAGCATTTTTATGATATTTTCGCAAATATCAGCGAAATGTTTATCCTTCAGTCAAATTATTTAGATAAACTTCTTCATGTAGATACCTAGATAAGAGACCTTCATGTAGATACCTAGATAAGAGACGCCAGAGAACAGACATACAAATGAAGTGCTTGATTTATTAGTCATTCGTCAAATAAACGAGATAGCCAGAGATAAGTAATAATTCACAATTAAATATTGATAGTATTATTTTATAAAATACTGCAAACTTTAAGCTAACATTGCTTAAATGACATTTTTCATGATTAATGCTCATTAAAAAGCCTTAAACTATTGTGAATGCATTCAATTTGCAAGTTCTTTGAGGGTTTTTTCTAAATTTCATTGCTATATGTAAGAAACCAAAAATAAAATAAATAAATAAACTGGCCATTTCAGCCCTTTCCCTTGAAATAACTTTGACCGAACTTCTTATGATCAAATTGTGTTTTGCGTGTTATTAAATTTTTGTAAACAATTGATCTAGAACTAGACCTACTTGTTTTATGCCGATTCCGAACGGCTAATGTGCTTGCTCTCAAGAAGCTTTACATGGCATAATTTACTCTCTGAGGCTTGCCATTGCCTGCAGAGAGGTGACGGCCGAACAGAAAAATTAGTTCAATTGAAAAAACTTGCTGTATCAAATGGAATTGAACTAAGGTTCTCTGGCGTCTGGGTCATGCACTCTACCCACTGCGCCACGGTCGCCACCAAAAATACAAAAATTAATAAAATATGTACATTTTCGAAGATGAAAATTCATTTAAATTTTAAGTTCAGTCGAAGACTCATAAGAATTTCTTTATTTTAAGCTAGTGGACTATTGTGAATTTATTCAATTTACAAGTTCGTGAAAGTTTTGTTCTTATTTTTCAAAATTTTAAACACTTATCAGATACAGCTTAACCGTACGAATATGAATCCAATGCTAACTGAAAAATTTCCAAAACTGTAAATAGCTACTTTGGAACAGTCACTCCTCATATGAGGAATAAATAATATATATACATACATGGTGTACATGGTATAATAATACATGGTAGCATTGACAACTGCTTATTTTCTCTTCAACAGGAAAACATAAACTGTCAAACACAGCTGTTTGCGAAACGAAGCGAAAATTAAAGCAAGTGACAAAAACAAACATAAAAAACTAATAAGAATATTGTGCGTTTAAATAAACAAATCATAAAGAAATAAACATTTAAAATCATGAAAGTGATAAAAAGATCTTGTGTAATTTGTGCGAAAAGTTTTTCAGTCCGTGATGTTAAATTTTATTCAGTGCCTATAACGAAACTCGTCGCCAGCGGTGGATTGATGCCTGTGGCTTGATGCTGGCAGAAAACTCGTTTGTTGTTTGTGTTTTCATTTATTAACAATGGCCGACCAGCGAACGCTCTCTTTTTGAGTATATTTTTTGACAGAATATGTTTTCCCAAGCAACTGTCAATGCTACCATGTATTATTATACCATGCATGGTGTAATAATAATAAGGTGTTAGTGAATTTAACACTTCTCTCTCAAAATGATAAATTTTTTCGCCCCGCTCCTGTCAAAAACAGCTGATGGTGAATTGGAATGAAACTAAATCAGCTAACGTTTAATTTAAATTATTGCACAAAAGTTTGAAATATACTTCAAAATGTTGTACGGTGCAACTCTGTTACTTAGCAGCAGTCAGTGTTTGTCTTTCCGTTTAAGGTTGATGTTTTTAATAAGAATATCAAAGACATGCTCCATATGTGGCGAATTTTTGTTCATTTCCGTTTTCCGTTTGTACTCTTTATTTCTTGGTGAACACACTGTACATATTTTAAAGAGGCAGCACTGCAATTCTATATTCTATACTCTATATTGAAAATTTTGTACTCTATTGAGAATATCAAAGACATGCTCCATATGCGGCAAATTTTTTTCATTTCCGTTTCATTAGGGATATATCGGTTTTACTCCCGTATACGCGGGTAAAGAAGTTCTACTTCAAAAATGTGTATAAATAAATGTAAATATTTTATAAAAAATTTTTCCACTAAGAACAAATTTTGTGAGTTCACAATAACTTATTTATAGAGAAATTGGTTAAGAATTAATTATTGCAATTTGTTTACAATACAGCTAAAACCAAATAAATAATAAATAATAATAATTAATAATAAATATTTTGGATATTGAAAGAACATTGTCTTAAGTTCACAACAAAAATTTTTGTGAGTTCACAATAACAAAGATAATGTCAATAACATCTTATTTCTAATATAAAATATATCTGAAGCTTATTATAAAGAGGAAACTATGATAACAATATAATATTCAAAATATTTAGGCCAACAAAGCGTGTTAAACGCTTGTGTCGGCACATATTGAGTGAAGGTTCGAACCGGGCGAGGTCCCAAAAAATTTTATTTTTATTTGTACTATTTACATATATATCATATTCTTTTGATAATGTTCTTCTTGTGGGAGTCGCTGAGGGAGAACGCCTATACATTTAAATATAGTTGAGGCAAAGGAAATGTCTTGTAGATGTGCCAACTATCGAAAAAAATTTTCATATTTTCAAAACCGTAGTTAGAATGGCTTCATTCTCTAAAAAGCAACGATTTATTTACGAAATTTTTTTCATATTAAATATCAGTAGAATAATGAGTGTTTTTACACAATTTTTGCAGAGTAGAATTTAATATTTTTTGTACAATTTTTTCACATTAGTACAGAACAGTAACAATTTTTAATTTTTTTTTTTTTTTTTTTGACAAATAAAGTATTTTGTATTTGAAAATTTAAAACCACAAAAAAAAAACAATGTCATATAAAAAAAAAATTTGGCAAAAATTTCATACAAAAAATGTACAAAAATCATAAAATTTGTATGGAAGCCCCCATAAGGAGGGGCCGGATGGGATGGGTTTCAAGGCAAAAAATGTTTCTCTTGAAAAAGTAATGGCGGTCAGCCATACATATTAACCCTCTCCAGTCCTCCCTTAAGTGGGAAATATTGATTTCATTGTAGCACGAAAACCTAGGGTGACTCAAAAATTCTGACTTCAGATTCGGATTCAGCGGACCCAAAACCTTTAGAAACCATCGAGAAACCCCTTGGAATTTTTTGAGTGTTGTACCGTGATATCAACAAAAGCCTTATTTGGTTTCCACTTTCCATCCCTACTTAAATTTCATCCAATTTTCGAACCAAGATCAAGCCCAAGACGAATTTTCGAACTAGGGACAAACCTGTTATTGTGCGGTCTTTTTTTGTGCCAATTTTTTTTTTTGTGCTAGTTGTTTTATGCGGTTTTTATTTTTATGAGAGTTTTTTTGTGCGGTATTTTTTTTGTGCGAGTTGTGTTATGATATTTTTTCTTGTATGCGATCTATTCTATGCATAGAAAAAACTTTGCACTAGCTAAAATTATTATTAAAAAGAGAAAAGCGTAAGAGCAAAACGCAATTTTGAAGTTTTGCTTCCCGTAAATGATAGTGACATTATCATTATCTTAACTGATCATGAAGATGGACTAGAAGAATCGAATTTTTTGACAGCAGATAACATCTATACAGGGATGCAGCTAAGTTGCAAATTAGAAAAGCATTTTCTTAAAATAGATAATAACATCCACAGAGGACGAAATTCTAAAAAGAGCTTATGTCGTGTATATCTAGTTATCGCGACATTTATAATAAGCTTACAAAACGACGGTCATCACAAAGACTTATCACCGACTATATGGTTATCGCAGATAATAATTCCATTCCAATGGAAACAACAAATAACTCCAATGCAATATCTTCAAGTGAAAGCGATTTCGAACCAGATCATCACAAGAGAATGCGCGTTTTGGACTACGACGAGTAGTATTGATTAACTTATGAATTTATGTATTTTAATTTATTTTTTTAATTTGATTTTTTTTTTAATTGAATAATTTTTTGTATTTTTCACATTTAAAATAAGGAATTAAAACTTTTTTAAACGTTTCCGTAAGTAATTTATTTATTTATTTTTCTTGGAGAGCACTTTTTTGCTTTTTCACAGAACGTTTCCTAGGTAAGATTTTTTTTATGCGGTATAAAAAAATTTTCTTTATTAGATTACTTAAATCTTTATGTTGTAGCTGTTTATGAAGTCTCCGAACAATTTTTTTGTGCGTTTTTGCGCACAGCAAAACCTATCGGCTCAAGAGATGTTCCTGTATAATCTATTTTTGAATGGGAAGTTTAAGGCACACTATTCGAAGACTATTATATAGTGAGCCTTCGAAGGCTATTGCAAGTACAATTCTTCTAACAGAATAATACTTACTAAACCTTATTAAATCAGCTATCGTGGGCTGATTGTGGTAAGATAACCCATGTTTTACTACTTCAGTAGGTTAAGTTAAGTGTTGAAATTTCCAATTCATTTCATACTGCACAAAAATGACTTTAGCAGTAATAGATCTCCAATATGTACATTTGAGAGGATACATTGAGAGAGACATCTGTGGCTACATGCCAAAAGAGTTAAAGAAAACAACTTATATTGTATTGTTCGAACAAAAAGAAAATTACAAGGAAATAATGACCTAAGAGAAAATTTAAAAAACAGTCAGGACCAACAATGATGATCTCAATAGTATTCAAATGCTGCCGCGATTGCCTTTCAATTTCTGCATTATTGCTTATAAGCTTACTATAAAACTCGTCAATATCATTGACCTTATATCGAGCCAAGGCAGATTTATCTGAATAGATATATCAACTAAAATCCTCGATTAAGGCTTCAAAATATCTTTGATAGAGAGTTGGTCATATACAGGAGGTGTGCAAGGGAAAAGATTTTTTTATGTAAAATTTTTGGGTTTTTACATAAAACCTCTTTTCTATAAGCTTTTCTCTTTTCTATAAGTATATATTCTATTATACTTATAGAAGTATAAGTATATATTGGCTTCATATCAAACAAGGGTTATTCGAGTGAATTGGATATTCCAAAGTATGTTCCAGGCAAAGTATGTCAAATACCTGCAAAATGCCATAGCTAATAGATCATCAATTGATTTTCACCAAGAAACTACTCAATCCAAACCCCCGTTAAATTCAATATTAAGCACTTAAAATGATATTTATTTCATCACTTTCGCGCTCAGTGGATTAAGAGCAAATCCATGTTTCTACACCGCAATTTTATAGCATTTTATTTTAACTGCTTGCAAATGTCATTTTATTATCTAATCTTTTGACTTTTTGAAGGCCACAGTGGTCTTGTTCAAAACCGCTTTTATCCATTTTTATCACGCTTATCAAGCTCATCAAACGCTTATCTTGTCGCTTTTGTCTACATAGACTGCTTTTTCTATCACAAATCTAGCCAAAAATATAAATATTTGTGCTTTCGAGCCAAAATTTGCACAGTACACTAAAGCTACAACAACAACAACAACAACAACAATAATAACAACTTTAACGACTACGTAGAATTATTAAAGTCAAAATAGCAAAAAACTTCCTTCGCCTCAAAACACACACATTAAATATTTAGACATTGTTGTAGCGACAAGTAGTTTGTCGTTGGTCGTTCATAGTCGTGATACAACAATTTAAAATTAAATTCCATGACTTCAAAGATTTCATTGTAAATGGTTCTGATAAACACGATGTATCTAAGTGAATAAATACATTTTTAATAGTGCACCAAAGACAAGATATCGCCTGAAACGTAAAGAATGCGGAACAAGTGTCAACCTTTGTGCCTAGATTGGACTGTTTTGTGCAGCATAAATAGCTTGTTCCAATAAAGTGGCAGCAGAATGCGTTAATGTTGACACTAAACTTTAATTGTTGGCATTAAATGTACGAAATAAAAAAAAAAATAAAAAAAACAAGTTAGTTCGAATCGCATTGAATAATCTTGAGGCGCGTTAGCTTGTTTGCTTTGGCATAAAATAATTACATGTTGGTAACTCATAAACCACATTCTTTTGCACGCGTTCTTGAGTGGTTGCTGTGCGCATGCGTCTGAGCAATGATCAAGGTGATCGTTTGATTTTATTGAAACTTGTTAGAGCAACACTGAGCGCTTTAATCAAACATGCAAAAAACTCAAAAAAAAAAACAAAATTCGAAACGATAACAACAAAATGTAAACTAGAACTTAGACTTGTTTTAAGCCTTTTTTAATAGCTGCTCTTGGGCTTCACTTAAAATTGCCACTGATTGAAATAATGGTGAGTTGCATATTATTTAAGCATAGATTCAAATTGCTGGCAGTCATAACAAACTGCACGACAATTATTTTCATTATATTTTTTTGAATAATTCATTATATTTACAGTTGAAAGTTATGTGTGAATTCCATAAAACCCTCTTGAAGGGTGTAACAACAAGAGGTGTAGGATTTTCTTTTTGAATAAAACGAAAAATTGTCTAGATGTCTCTTAAATTTTTATTGAATTATAGAGTACGCACCTGGAGATTTTGACAATATATTTCAAAACTGCCAAGCGACCAGTTGTTAAATAATACGTCTTTACAACGCTACCTTTTATTTGAAAAATAAATCCTACACTTCTTGTTGATACGCCCTTTATGTGAACAAGATAAGACAGTGAATCGTGTAACCTTCCATCCAACTCTTAATCTTAATATGCCAATAATTTTCCATTTGGTCAACTTAGATAGTGCGCTACCACTTGACTGCTTACCCCAGAGTTCCCGGGTTCAAATCCCGACCAGGCCTTAGCCTGCGGGTTAACCTCTCCTCATTTCTTTCCTCATTTCTAATAAAATTAAATTTCAATATGACCTTTCATTATTTATATTGAAAACAAATTTGAGCTCTAGGCCAAGTATGTTGACAACAAGACAACATCAAGACGATGAAGGCAACAACCTTTGAAACTTTCTTTCAATAATGCTTCAGATTAGCTGGTGTGAGGCGACATTTTTTTTTTTTTGTCTTTAAGGCGAGATAGTCTAAAGTACATGTACGCATATTTTCATAGTGATAGATATATAATTTTCTATATCTATCACACCTTGTTATGGGCGTTAGAACACATTGGACGCGACGGCAACATTACAAAATGATGCCTAGATAGAACATATGAATGGTACAGCAACTTATTAAACTTCGAATGCATATGGGTACAAAAATAATAAATTAAGCTCTGTGCACAAATGCCCACATATTGGACGCGACAGCAACATTACAAAATGACGCATAGAGAGAAATGTTATTATGAATGGTACAGCAACTTATTGAACTTCGAATGCATTGGGGGTAGAAAAATAATAAATTAAGCTATGTGCACAAATGCCCACATATTGGACGCGACAGCAACATTACAAAATGACGCATAGAGAGAGAAATGTTATTATGAATGGTACTGCAACTTATTAAATTTCGAATTATAACAATCCAATACGCATTCAACATAAAAAGAGGAGAAAACGAACCAAATAAGAGCAAACCATACTAGAACAAACCAAAGAAAACATTAACAAATCATGTCGTTACTACAATACTATAAAGTTCTGCTCCTTATGAAAACCATATGTCTTCCGTGGCTGAGTGCGTTAACGCCAAATTCCTACATTTGTAGCCATGTCGTTACTACAATGCTATGACTCATCAAAAGAAAATTTGACATAAACTGCAGCGAAAACATAAACAAATTCGATTTATTTATCGTCTGTTAAATTAGTAAGAGATTGTAATTATGTAGCAACACACAAATGATGCATTTAAAGCCATGTCGTTACTAAAGTTCCACAAGAATCTGCTCCCTAAGAAATGCATGTAAATATATTTTGACAGATGTCGTTATGTTGCTGTGTAGCGTCCAATGTTCTCAAGATGAAAGCAACTAGATCTGTTTTGATCATTTTTTAATTATAAAAAAAAAAAAAAATATGCCTACAAAAAATTTATTTGTCTCTATAACTCTTCTTCTCTTCTTTCTGAATAGAAGATATGGAGTAAGAAAACAAAAGTTGAATATGTGCTTATCTTGAAGTCAAGACCATTTTTCTTAAAACAATTTTTTTCCTACACTTTTTTCCTTTGTTGAATTAGTAAAAGATTGAAATAAGCAACGCTAAGCTGTTGCATTTAAGGTCATGTCGTTACTACAGTACCACAAGAATCTGCTCCTTAAAAAAGCTCGTAAATAAATTTTGACAGATTTTGTTGAGTTGCTGTCACTTCCAATGTTCTCAGGGTCAAAATTCCGTACAGTTCTGTTCTTTAAGAATTGCATATAAAATAATTTCAACAGATGTCGTTATGTTGCTGTCGCGTCTAATGTTCTGAGGATCAAAATTCCATAAAATTCTGTTCCTTAAGAATTGCACGTAAAAAAATTTCAACAGATGTCGTTATGTTGCTGTCGTGTCCTATGTTCTCAAGCCTTAAGCGAGTGGATCTATTTTAATTATTTTTTTAAATATTTAAAAAAATTTATACAAAAAATGTATTTGTCTGGGGTTCGAACCTGGGTTTCCAAAGTTCTTTGACATAGCGGCCACGCACTTTAACCAACTACGCCACGGACGCCACCAGTCCATACGCGAGTAAATTTGTTTTAAATTATTTTTTAATTATTTTACAAAATTCATACAAAAAATTTATACTTTTTTCTATGAAATGAAATGTTTTATAACACCTCAGCTCTTCTTCGTGAATAGAAGCCATTGAATAAGAAAAAAAAGAAAAATTGAACCTGTCTTTCTCTTAAAGTCACAACCATATTTCTTTAAACAATTTTTTTTTTTCTTTTATCGTTTGTCGAATTAGTAGTAGATTGAAACTATCGTTCAACAGCACGATGTCGTTCTGTTGCTGTCGCGTCCAATGTTCTCAGGCCATAAGCGATTAGATTTGTTTTAACTTAGTTTTTAACCATTTTTCGTTAAACAATTTGATTTTATTTCCTTTAACTTTTACCCTTTGTCGAATTAGGCGAAGATTGAAACTATGTAGCAACGCCAAATTGTTGCATTTAAAGCCATGTCATTACTACAGTACCACAAAATTCTGTTCCTTAAGAAATGCATGTACATAAATTTTAACAGATGTCGTTTTGTTGCTGTCGCGTCCAATGTTCTCAGGTTCAAAATTCCACAAAATTCTGTTCCTTAAGAACTGTATGTAAATAAATTCTAACAGATGTCGTTATGTTGCTGTCGCGTCCAATGTTCTCATGCCATAAGCGAGTAAATTTGTTTTAACTTATTTTTTAATTATTTTAAAAAAAATTCATAAAATAATTAATACTTTTTTCTATGAAATAAATTTTCTTTATAGCACTTCTGCTCTACTTTCTGAATAGAGAACATTAAATAAATAAAAAATGTAACCTTTTTTTATCTTCTAGTCACGACATTTTTTTTTTTTAACAATTACTTTTCTTAATGAATTTTTGTATTTTTTATTTATTTTTTTTTTCTGAAAAACAACAATAATAATATGTTCTTCTCTTTTTCTTACAGGTAAGTTCGAGCTACATTCTTACCTCAAATGTAGGCATAAATATTTGAAATGTCAAAACCGCTAAAGTCACATCAAAATTTGGAATGTTGCTGGTTGGCATTAAAATTGGCAGACTTCCTCAGCCTTCCACTGGCTCACAGTGCATACAGCCGGTCGGATAAAGCAAATCAATAAACTTAGTTTATGGAACAAAGCCATAATAATGGAGCCGAAGCCATAATAATGAAGTTAAATTATTGTTTATTGTGTATAATAGTTGGTATGCTCCCAACGATTTGCTCGATGACGATGAAGTCATTAAGTAATTATGTGCATTAAACAGCTTTATATGACGATTTTTGCTTTTTCGAAGCGGTTAGTTAAATACGGTTAAATTATGGTGTCATGAGTACCAAACACGTTTAGAATTGGTAGCTCAAAATGAATCAGAGAGAGAGAGAGAGAGAGAGAGAGAGAGAGAGAAAATACAAAAAATCTAGAACAAAATAAGGAAAAAAATAGTTTAAAATATTTCCTTTTTTAAAAATATTTTTTATAAAAATTTTTAAAAGTTTATTTTCATAAAAACATAATAATTTTATATTTTTAACTAAATTAAATAGACTTTACAACTGCGCTTTATTGCTTAAAAGCTTTCTGCTACAAATTTTGTTTTATTCAACCCCATGCGATAAATCAGCATATGCATTTTTAAGCAAAAACTATGTTTATCGCCTAAAAACGAAGATCTTTATTAATTTTAATTTTCACTAAAATAATTATTCCTTTCTTATCGTTCAATCTCTTGACAAGCAATAGTTTTAGAAAACAAATTTTCATCTAAGCTTGGTTCATGTTTTCTTGCTGCTTGCGCTGCCAACCGAGTCAGACAATCTTTACCATTCCCCTTTAACAATGTCGTTATTTGAACTGTTAGTCAATTTTTTTTTCAATTTTCAATCTTAGATCGCTTAGATCGAAATAGTTCAACCTCAAATGCTATGCTAAAAATAACTGTTCAAAAATATTTGCAAACTTATCAAAGACAACAACCGAAAGCATTAAAAGTCAACATTTAATCGACATTAGCACTTCATTTGCTGCATACATTAACGCTGCATTTTAAGTTACCGTTGTTTTTGAGTTTTTCATTTTTATTATTGTTGTTTTTACTGTTATTGTTGGTTTTTTCTTTAAAATTGTGCCAACTGTTAAATGGGTAAAAGGTGAACAAACAGCAGACTTGCAAAGATCGTGTCTAGCCGTTGGTTAAATATACACTGAGAAAAAAAAATTAAATTTAAATTTTTATTTCAAAATTAATTTAATAACACATTACAACAGTATAATCTTATAAATAAATAAATAAAAAACAAATAAATAAATAAATCTTAGAACAGATTCTAAGTCACATCTCACTTGATTGTTCTTTCATTCACACGAATCTATCAACTAACTTTGAATCAAGGCAAGTTTGACGGAATAGGTTTAACACCTGAAGTCATTGGTTCATATCTAATAACAAAAACAAAAAAAATTAAAAGTCGTTATGTTGGTTTATTTAACATAAATATACAAAATGAAATATTTTATCTGAAAACCTTTGGTTTTTATCAGCGTTACAAGCAGGGAGATGCTTTGATAGTAAAAAAAATTAATAAAAAAAAAATTATAAATAAATTAAAAAAAAAAATTAAAAAAAGAAAGACATATTTTGATATATTTCATATAAAATTAAAAGCGAATATTTTACCTCTAAGAACTTTGATTTTCATCCGCGTTACAACCAGGAAGGTTTCGAAGTGCTTTGAAAATAAAAAAAAAATAAAAAAATTAAAAAAATAAAAAAACAAAAAAAAAATAAAAGAAAATAAAGAAATAATCCAATAAAAAGCTGCAGTTTAAAAATATAAATAGTTAGGAAACAAAATTTTAAACTATAAAATAGTAAAAAAACAAAAAGAAAACAAAAATAAAATATCAGAAATAAAAACTTACTAAAAAAAATAATACATATAAAGTAAGCAAATAGTATATCGCTCATTCCAAATAAGGCATTGGGATAGTTGGAGTACATTTTTTGCAAATGGAAATACATTTAAGTTAAGAAATATTTGTGGGATATTTTTTTTTTAATTTTTTTTCTACAATAAACCTTATGCCTTATAAATACTTATGCCCTTACCAACAAAAAAAAGTTTGAGTTCGAGAAGGCAGACCCACATATACCCAAGTATTATGACTCGCTGAACACATCCGACATCCATTTTGCCCAGTTGGCTCTTGGTTAGTTTCAAAATAATTGGATTGTACCTATTTTACGGATGTGTGGTAGACTTTTTTTAGAATGAGCGATATAAGTATATTATTATAAGCAATATCATAATATAATAAATAAAACAAGAAGTAAAAATAAATAAAAATTGATAGACAAAAGTTTTAAAATAACAAAGTTATAGAAACTAAAAGAAAAAATTAAGACATAAATCAAGAAACTTTATTGATGAAGAATAAAAAAAAATAAACAAAAATTTAAAGTGTCTTAAAATAAAAACATTCAAAATAAAATCATTACAAATTAAAATTAAGAAATAAAACCGGAAAAAATAAAACATAATTTTTAATAAAAAAAATATATAGAAAAATGTGATAAAAAAACGGTTGAAAATAGAACAATAAAAAATAATAATATTCACAAAAAAAAAATAATAATAATAAAAATATAAAACTTTAATAATTCATATAAAAATAGTAATAATTAAAAAATGTACAAAAAAATAATTAAAACAAAAAAAAAAATAATTTAATCAATTAAAATCATATAAAATTAAAGCATTTTAAAATAAAATCTTTACAAATAAAAATTAAAAAACTAAAAATATAATAAAAAAATGTAAAATAAACAATAAAAAAATAGTAAAATAAAACAATTCATAAATAAATAGATAAAAAATTAATATTCATATAAATATGTAAGAAACTATAAGAAACGAAAATATGTAAAACTTAAAAAAAGCACATACAAATATTAATTAAAAAAAAATCACAGAAAAATTAAGAAACATAAAGCAGAAAACCCTAAAATATAATAATATAATAAATACAAAAAAATTAAAATAAATAATTATTTGTTAAAATTACAAAATTAGAAAAAAAATAAATAAATATACAAGGGCTTAAAATAAAAACATTACAAATAAAAAATAATAAATTAAAAACTTGACAAATAAACTGAAAAAATACTTTTTTACAATAAAAAAATATTGAAAAATATGATGGGAAAACTATTAAAATATAAAACAGCAAAAAAATTAATTTTCATGAAAAAATAACAGAAAATTAACAATAAAAAAATAAAACTTTAAATAATTCATAAAAAAATAATAATTGTTCAAAAATGTACAAAAAAATATTATTAAAATTAATCAATTAATTGAAAAACATAAAATTAAAGCATTTTCAATAAAAACATTTAAAAATTTACTACAGTTAAAAATTATATAACTACAAAAAAATAATAAAAAAACAAATAAACAATAAAAAAGTTACAATAATAAAATACTTCCAAAACGAAATTATAAAAAATTAATATGCATGACAAAACGTTAAAAACCATTGAAAAATAAAAAATAAAAATATATAAAAACCTTAAAAAATTCTTGTAGAGATATTAATTAATAAAGTTCTCAAGTGCGCCAGAAAAAGCTATAGTATAATTGTAGATTTGCAGTTTTTTGATGTACGTGTATTTTGTTGTTGTAAACTGCAAAATTTGCATCTCTGCACAGCTAAGTGCACCAAATCGTGAATACCCCTTTTAAACTATCAAATCTATAAAATTGCGAAAAAACTTTGCTGCTCTCGTGTGTCCAACGATGCACCTGTTTTTTCTAATAACAGACTTGTTATTAGGTCCCTTTAGTAACAAAAGAATGTTTCCGTTTTTCTTAAAGCCATCTTGGACTTAGATAAAAAAAATTTCATCTAAACTTTTCATCTAAAATTTTCATCTGAAAATTTTTCTCAGTACATTTTTTTATTTATGTTTTTTTTTGTTTTTGTTTTTTTTTTTCTTCTTTCTAACAGAATCTTAAGCTTGCTGTTCAAGTTTTATTTTGGTTTTCCTGAAAGTTACATTTGCATGCAGGAAATTTTAACTGCGCCATGATCTAGACAGAAATTCAAGATTTATTGGCCATTAAGGTGCAGCATAATGGCATGTGTTCAAGCGGTTTATTGTTCTTATCATTTTATCGAAGTTGAGCATTTACTAAGAGCAAGAAATTGTTATAAAAAATCAACTTCTTACTACTTTTGCAAAATTTGAATTCCTCAAAACTTTGCAAAAAAAAAAAATAATTTTTTATAAAGGGTGTATCAACAAGAGATGTAGAGTTGCATAGCCGTGTTTTATATAGGATCTTTCAAAAAGAGGTGTAATTTTAAATTAAAAAACTATTGTATAGCATGTGCCAAAACTTTATTTTTAAGATGTTTTATATTTTCATGTAATGGAACGAAACTTAAGTATATATATATTGATATTATAGTAGTATATTCATGCTCATTTTTTAAAAAATACAATGAAAATGTACATATTTTTACAATTTTTTTTTTGACAATTCTCTTTTTTTAACATGCAACTTCATAAATATTTCTTTTCACACACACAAACTAATTGTGCTAACTTGCTCCTAACCCAGACAGATGTTCAGCAAATGCAACATATTTCCTGAACATTAACCCAGTAATGGGCGGCCGCCACTGCTGCTTGAAAGGCACGCAGGCACTCAGGCACGCATGCACGCATGCATGTTACCTTAAGTTGACACTAAATGCAAATATTAGCCATGCATTGTCAAGAGCAGCATGTGTCACTTTTATTTAGAAGAAATATGGCGCAAAACTGTGACTAGCGCAGCGAATGACTTGATTCGAGTTGACGTCGAGTATTAAGCATACAAGTTAAGTTAACTGAGTTAATACTGAGTTAATGTTTGCACACATCATTTGAAAATACATTTTTGTTTTTGCATTTTTTATGGTTGCTTAACAAATGACCATACTTGGTAGCCTCTTAAGGCTAACAAGAATCGCGTACATTAGGCCAACAACTAGCGAGGCTATAATTATTATTCATTGACCATTGAACAAGGTTTTTGATCGCTTGTTTTTAATTTAATGCCTATTTTTTAACGTATTTTTAACGTTTCTTTAATGTTTTTTCTTAATGTTTACGAGACATATGTTCAAAATTTGATTTGTTATCTTATTGATTTATTTATTAGCATGAAGCATGAAACCGCTGTTTAAAGGAAGAAATAGCCGCAGTATCTTGTATTTAAAAAATATTTAACCATCTAAACTTTAACTTATATTGAGCACATGAATCACATTGTATTTAAGGGGATGCACTCATCAGGTGCAAGCAAAACACTACCATTCGTGTCATAATATTTTTGGAAAATTAATAAGTTTTGAAAGAGGCAATGTAACAGGCATTGGTTTTTCTTAGTAAAACCTAATGTTTACATATATAAAATTTGACACAGAGTGTTGGACACTTTTAAAAATTTGCACATAATATATATTTTCACAAGAGACAAAAAATTTAAACCGAAACGTCATATTTTCAAGAAGTCATTTAAAAAAACTGGAAGCCTACAATGCAACTTATCCCTCCAAAGTACGTTTTCTCTCGGCAAATGTTTAACATTGTTTTGAACCTTCTGACAGTTATCAAATTTGTTATTGATAACGCGCACATTGGCGACACCAGCAATATAACCGCATCTATCCAAATTATTTTTACATTATATTGTGGTTATGTCGCAACGACATAACTTCATTGCATTCAATGTTGCTTTCGTCTATAAGATTTATTTCTAATTTGAAAGGTGAATGCCTGAATACATTCACCGCAACATGCGTCGAACGGCATGTCTCCATTCTGTCGTTGTAGAGAGATGTTGAGCGACTTGATTTTAATAAACGCGACAGCAGCAAACTTCATCATGAACCAGTGCTGAAACTTAGATTCTCGTTCTTCATCCTTCTTGGCGTGTCTTTCAGTAAACGCAGTGCAAGTGCTTGCCGCTGCCATGTCCAAAAATTAGCTGAACTGCGTGTACTCTTTCTTATGGAGTGTGAAAAATTTTCTCCATGCATGATTTCCAAACCTTAAATTTTTGTATTCCTTCTTACTGAGGTCGTACAAGAGCTTATGCATCCGAATCTCTTCAATAAGGACTTCGTCTAAGTCCATGACTAAAATAGAAAAAGCATTTTATATTCTTTGTTTTATAATTTAATATCATCCTTTAAACTTATAAATGAAATAAATTTAACAAAAGGAAAACAAAACGAGCTCTTGAGCAGCCGGCACGAAACAAAAACCAATGACAAATGTAGACAATGAAAGAAATTTCCATTTGTCGCATGTCAAATGAGAATTAAATTGAAACCGACGACAACGACATTCGATGTCGCGCAACAATGTCATCGTGAAAGTCTCCAAGAATTCCTCTCAAAAGAAATACATGTAAATTTTAAATTACATTTGACGCTCGTCGCTTGTCGTATGCAATGTGTTCAGGCTAAGAACAACATGAAATTGACTCAATTTCTGAGGGTTTGTTTACATTTTTATTACAGTTTCTCTCGTCGCTGCCGCTTTTAAAAGAATCAAGTCAACGATCTTAAGACTGTATTTCTCTTTTAAGGATTTTGACATTTTGTTGGTGTTATTTGCAATGTATTCAGGCTAAAAAGTCTCAATAAGTGCTTGATTTGTGTCGGTCATTTGGTCGCACATAAGTTGTCATGTCGACTGTCAAAAATTGAGCCTTGAGCAAAGTGTTAAAATTATTGATGATACAAAATTAAAATTTAAAAAAGATTTTAAAATCATAAAATTAAAAGCCATTTTTGTAACAATTCATGTTATTAAAGTTCAATTTTTTTAATAATATATTATATTTTATATAATTAATAATATATAACGTATTTTTTTTTAATAATTCGGCTTCTTAAAATTTTCTTTTCTCCCAATTTCAAGAAAATTCGTTGGGAGATATCTCTATACTCCCAACGAATATGAGAGTTGCTACATATGTTTCGGGAATAAATATTATTGTTATTATTTTTATTGTTGGGATTTGCACTGTGACCTTAACATCTATTGTGCCCCTTCATGGACTTAAAGAATCTCTTTTAGTCCAACCTCTGAGATAAATGCAAGTATATGTCCTATCTCTTGATTTTAGTGAGCTATCTGGTATTATGTGGTAACCTAGATATGTATTCCTGTCATGTTTGAACAAGTGCAGAACATTGTCCTAGGACGTGCATCGCAGATTTTTGTCTTCCATGCAAAAGCTACATGTGTTATCACTAAGAATTCCCAGTTTTGTAAGGTGATTGTTCAACCTACAATGAACTGTTAGCAGTCCTGTGATGACCTTCATGCATTCTTTGAATCTCTTTAGGTCGTATGGCCCAAAGAGTAGTTTAGAGTACTTTAATCCTGGTAAGTTTCCCCAGTATTTGTCTTTTTGTTTTTCTTCTTCTTTCTTTATTAAAAGAGAGACGATTCCTTTGCTTATCCCACAGAATGGGTCTGGACCAACAAGAGGAGTTGATGCCCCTTTCTTTGCCAATTCGTCAGCAATTTCGTATCCTTTTATACCTTTGTGTCCCGGTACCCATAGGATCCAGAGCCGGTTTTGTAGCCCAAGCGAGTTAAGTTTGTCAAGACACTCCATCACCAGTTTTGAGGTCACTTGATGGAATTGCGGTGCCTTGATGGCTACTTGACTGTCGGAGTGGATAGCTATGCTTTGATTCCGGTATTTACGCTTCAAGTAAAAATGTACGCACCTTGTCTATCGCGTATATTTCCACTTGGAATATGCTACTATTTGTGTCCATAGGCACGAAGACCCTGGCCCATAGTCTCCTGCGCTAGTCCCTTCTTCGATTAGGGAGCCGTTGGTATTCCATGTAATCATGTACTGGTTTATCTTATAGGGTTCTAATAAAGCTACGTTAGTTCAGTTCGAAATCTTTAAGTGAACCTGAATTTTGGATGCGTGCTGTCCCTCGGTACTGTTATTTCAGGACGTTGCCTCGATAGAATTTCAAACTTCTTCCGAGTTACGTTTGTCGGGAATAAATTTAGACCAACTTTTTTTTCATTGAAAATAGCTTTAATGTTTTTCGAAATATTCTCTTTAAGATTAATACACTTTTGAAAGCTTTCGCACCATTTGTCATAACATTTATTCCATTTTGCTTTAGATGCTTCCAAAAAATATTTTTTGAACGGATCAACGTCTTCTTGTGGGGTTCGAATATCATTGTTCATGCAGTTTGTCTTTGATAATTTGGTCTTATTTACCTTATTGTACCAAAGGTTTTCTTGCAAAAGTAGAAGAAACTCGTAGCTTCGATTATTCTTACCTTGATTTTATTTCGTTATGTGAGCTTAAAGTGAAGAACTATTTCGCGACAATTTGAACAAAAGCTTTTTTTTGATACAAACTATCATTTTTTATCTATTTTTTATTCGTTTTTGTCCGAATTTCTCCGTATTTTTTTCTGTAAAACACTCTTTGAACTCCTAAACTTGTATTAAAACGCCGTTATAGAAAAACTAGAAGTTTTATAAAGCTTTCAGAATTCTTGTAATAATTTAGGATAAAGTACGTCTTATAAAATATATTTACCCTTCTTTTTACAATTTTAATCCGTTTTTTGTCTGAAATTTGTCCGATTTTTATCCGTTTTTTATTCGTTTTTTGTCCGAATTTCTCTGTATTATGTCCAAAAAAACACTCTTCGAACTCTTAAACTTCTATTAAAACGCCGTCATAGAAAAAACTAGAAGTTCTATAAAGCTTTCACAATTCTTGGAATACTTTAGGACAAAGTAGGGCTTCTACAATATTTTTATATCTTTTGTGCGATTTTTATCAGTGTTTTTTATCTAAATTTCACCGTATTTTGTCTGTTAAACACTCTTATGAGCTCGTAAACTTGTATTAAAACTGCGTACAGTAGACTCTCACAAATTAGAACCACTTTGTTCCGCGGGTGGTTCTAATATCCGAAATGTTCTAATTTCTGAATAGTTTTTTTTTCACAAAAATTTTAAAAAAATTTTAATAACTTTTAAAAAATGTATGTTAACACAAAATAATTTTTATTTATTAATAACTATTAAATGTTTTTTTTAACATAAAACTCATATAATTCCCATTTTTATATTTATATCAATGAGCAAAGATCACTTATGAAATTAATAAATAAAGAAACGTCTAGAAATTAAAACTACAGTTATAATTTCAGAGCGTTCGATATTGAAATGGCAGGTTCTAATTTCTGGACAATTCGAATTTGTGAGAGTTCTAATTTGTGAGAGTGTGCTGTTATAGAAAAAACTTGAAGTTTTATAAAGCTTTCAGAATTTTTGGAATTTTTGGGTATAAAGTAAGGTTTCTACAATATTTTAACTTAACTTGATCGATTTTATCCGTTTTTTTTTTTATTCGAATTTCATCGTATTTTGTCCGTAAAACACTCTTTGCACTCTTAAGTTTGTATTAAAACGCCGTCATAGATAAAACTAGAAGTTTTATAAAGCTTTCAGTATTCCTGCAATTCTTTGGGATAATGTGCGGCTTATCAAATATTTTTATTTCTTTTATGCACTTTTTATCCGTTTATTCTAGTTTTTACCCGTTTTTCATTCGTTTTTTATCCGTTTTTTTCGAATTTCTCCGTATTTCGTCCATAAAATACTTTTTCAACTCTTAAAATTGCATTAAAACGCAACCATCATAGAAAAAATTTAAAGTTTTATAAAGCTTTAAAAATTCTTGCAATTCTTTGGGTTAAAGTGCGGCTTTTACAATTTTTGATTTCTTTTGTCCGATATATGTTCAATTTTTATGCGTTTTTCATTCTATTCTTATCCTTTTTTGTCCAGATTTCTTCTTATTTTGTTCGTAAAACACTCTATCCACTCTTTAACTTGTAAGTATATTCAAACGCAATCATCATAGAAGAAACTTAAAATTTAATAAAGCTTTCAGCTTAATGTTTAGATTAGCTGGAGCTATACACATTTATGATCATTGAAGGGCATACAATCGCATTTAACACTGATGAATGAGCCCACGATATATGAGTCTCTTATATAACTGCAATGAAATCAATATTATACGTTTGAAATCTCTATTTACTTATCATTTATCATAAAGTCAAGATACATTTCAATGCTTTATTGAAAAAAGCTTTATCAAATCGAATATCTCTTTGGCTTATAGAAAGTAGTATCATATTTTTAATGACTTAACTAAAGTCTAACGATCTTTCTGCTTGATCTTTAAGGTAAATATAGTCAGTAATTTTTGTGTAAACAAAATATAAAAGTAAAACATTATAGTTTATTTTATTAACATTAAAACCACACTTCCACTTGACGCCCACACAAAGTCACAGCATGGCGCAGAGGGCGAAAGGCGCTAATTGGAAAAGGTATTAAAATGGTTTAAGCATTTCATTTGACATTTAAAAAAAGATTTAAACACAAAAAAAAAAGATACTTAAGATTTTACTATTAAAATTGTGAACTTCTATTTGTGCTAAAGCTAATTTTTATTATGAGGGTATAATGTGAATAAAAGCTTGCTTTGAATATGCCTTTACATAGTATGTTTACAGTGAGTATTGACTTTTTAATGGTTATTTTTTTGAATTTTTTTTTTTTTTTTAGTTTAATTGTTGTGATAGGATGGCCTTACAACTAAAAATTACTGAGGTAAAGTCATAACACATGCCTCAGATTCTAATTCACAAGCTTCCAGTCACGTTTAGAACATCTTACACGTGTTTCACTTGATTACTCCTACTTTCCCATCAGCCCTTTTCGAACTAATGCACTATGGTCCAGATAACGATTTTTTGTTATTAAGTCGTAGAAGTGAGATATTCGATATTGATATGAGATATTATTATCTAATGAGATAGGAGATATTATTATTTAATAAAAGTATGTTTTTTTCTATAAACTTGATGTTTACAGTTATTCAAAATCATCTAGGTCTAAGTCAAACGAGTATATTTCCAAGTCTGCTTACGACTCTTCAGATTCTGTACTATCTGGTTTAGTATCAGATAGAATATCTATAATAAAATTTGGTGTAAATCTGACTTTGAGCATATACCTCTGACATCATGGGGTAGTTTATATTTTCTTGACTATTTTCTCTAGCAGAGAACTAGAAAGTGGAATGTAGTAGGTCTGGAGAATCCATTGCTCTATTGAAAACATCGTTCGTAGTATTTTTTCGATTATTATTTGTTATTCCATCTTTTTTGTACAATTTAATTCGAGCTTCTGAACCGTTTTCGCCAAAAGAACCAACCGGAAATAAAAAATTTGACATTATTTGTGAACCATGTACAAAAATCTTATGAACCGTTGCTGGCATTGGATACCAACTATACTTTCGCACATACAAAAAAGCTATTTTTTAGCAAAAACTCTCAAAGTATTATAGGATATATGTTTTTTTTTATTGGTTTTGCACGACAGATCGGACAGGATTGAGTGGAGCTCGTATTCGTCAAAATATTGACAACTTTTATATCAATTAAAATCATATGCATTTCGTAACTGACAGTTATTTTTTGGCTGCAGTTGAAGTTGCATGAGCCATTAGATCAACATTAAGATTTTATTGCGAGGATAGATCTATTATTAATTTTCTTTTGAGGGGGTCTTTTGCCTCTGTATGGTTTAGTGGTTTAGTTTCCTATTTTACTTGTACCTGGTTTACATAATCTGTTCCATTAATTTTTATAACAGAGTTAGCTGAAACCGATTCAGGGTATTTTTCTGAAATCTGTTCATCATTCTATTACAATTCGCTTAATTTTGGATGATTTTTCTTATTTCTTATTTTCAATAAATACTTAATTCTTTTTTTTTATTTTTGAAGAACCCAATATAATACAACATCTGAATCATGTTTCCTTTCTACCTAAACTTTAAGAATTTGTTCTTGTTGAAATACGAATGTTTCTGAAAATGTATTAAATTTTAAATTCCGGCAAAACCGGGCAACAATTTCACATACCACGTTAAAGTACACATTGTCACCTTTCATCTGATTTAAAATTTATGAACAATCCAGGCCCATCCACATAACTTTTACTCCACGGAACACAATTACTTTTTGCAGATATTTCCGTGAAAAATGAAACAAGAAATGATTTTTTTTTTTGGCAAAATAACGTTATATTTCTCAATATAGTCTTCTTTTAGCTCGATACAGTTTATTCAACGTTCCTCCAATTTTTCCCCCATACGTTTTCGGTCCTCAAAATAGGCCTCTGTTTTTGCTCCTCTCTGTTGGTAAATCTTTTTCCGCCGAGCCATTTCTTCAGGTTTGAAAACAGCAAATAGTCGCTGGGAGCCAAATCTGGAGAATATGCTGGATAAGGAAGCAGTTGGTACTTGAATTCATGGAATTTTGCCATGGGAGCCTATAATGTCTGAACGCGCGCATTGTCTTGATGGAAGAGCACCTTTTTCCTCGCCAAATGGGAACGTTTCTCTTTCAAAGCGTCTTTGAAACGGTTCAATTCGGCTGCATAGTATTCGCCATTGATCGTTCTTTTCGGTTGAAGGTAATCGATGTAGATGATATTGCGTGTATCCCAAAATACTGTCGCTATAACCTTTCCGGCCGATAGCACCGTCTTCGCTTTCTTCGGAGCACGTTCGGTCGGTGAAGTCCACTGTTTCGACTGTGCTTTTGTCTCTGGTGTATAGTGAGGGAACCATGTTTCGTCCACGGTTATAAATCGACGGAAAAAATCCTTCTTATCTTTGTTCAACATCGCCAAACACGCCTTTGAATCAGTTCCACGATCTCGTTTATGGTCGGGAGTGAATAAACGCGGCACCCATCTTGCGGAAAAGTTTTGACGTAGAATACGTCATTCTCGGAGGTAAGTAGGGTGGTTGATAGTGATCAGGTGTCGGTATTTACATTACTTTTTGAGCCTTTGGTGGGCCTAAAGTACTGATCGTACAATGTTGATGTTAGCACTTGTTGGTCTGCTTGATCCTCAATGCTACAAAAATTCATGTTAGAACTCTCTAACTTATATAAATTTTACACAATTACATGAAATATAAACCCAACATTTGATGTTTTTGTTTGCTTAAACTTGCTACCTATTTATCGACAGTTTCCGGTTTTATCGACAAAACCATAAAATTTGTATGGGAGCCCCCCTAAGGAGTGGTCTGAGGGAATAGGTGTCAAAGGCAAAAATGTTCCTTTTGCAAAAATAATGGGGATCAGTCCTACCTATGAACCCTTTCCGGCACTCTCTTAAAGGTCATATGCTCAGGTGTATGGAATAAATATACAAAAACCATAATATTTGTAAGGAAGCCCCCCTAAGGAGTGATCGGAGGGAATAGGTGTCAAACGCAAAAATGTTCCTTTTGCAAAAGTAATGGGGGTCGGTCATACATATTAACCCTCTCCGGCACTCTTTTAAATGTCATATGCTCAGGTGTATGGAATAAATATTTTGCTAAATAGTTTTTAAAAAAGATGTCATCAAAAGCGAATTGACTAATTCTACGTCTTGTGTTACGACATAGTCGAAACTACTGTATCTTTTTTCATAACCAAATGATTTCGCAAAATGTTCCACACCCGTTCGTCTGAGATGCCTACGGCCTCAACAATCTCGCTCACTTTAACTCTGCGATCGGCCAACACGATAGTATTTATCTAGCCTTTCCTTGGTTTTTTTGCGCAAAAAATAATGCTTGATGAGCACACGAAATTCACTTTTTTCCATTTTCGATAAAATTCACAAGATCGTCTGCTGTCAATGGCTGTCAAACACAAAATAAGCGTCGCAGCAAGCTGAAAGTCTTGATAGTAGTCTATTAACAGATGGTAGTCGACAGTGTGGCAGCCGTGGCGCAGTGGGTAGAGTGCGTGACGCATACGCCAGAGAACCCTGGTTCAATTCCATCTGACACAGAAAGTTTTTTCAATAGAATTAATTGTAAGAGTAAATAATGTCATGTAAAGCTTCTTGAGAACATGCACATTAGCCGTTCAGAGTCGACATAAGACTAGTAGGTCCAGTCCTCGGTCATTTGTGTACAAAACATTTAATAACACGCACAACACAATTTTATCATAAGACGTTCGGTCAAAGTCCTTTAAAGGGGTGAAACGCTTATTTATATTTATTTTATTTTTAGTTGACAGGATTAATATTGCATTTAAAGTTACTACGTGGGAAATTAAAAAATTCACTAACTTCCCGAATTGCCCTCGTATCTCGTATAAAGACAATATATAACCTCAAACTATAATCCATTTAAAATATTCTCTCTGTTACCTCTCAAGTTTAAGTAAATTTTATTTCGATCAAATCCAATATGAAAAATAAGAATTAGCAAATAACACAGTGCAACAAAATTTTAACTAAGGCTTCGTATTTGAAATTTTCAACTTTTTGAGCGTAATTTGGGAGTTCTTCTAGTTCTTCTTCTTCCCAAATCCAGACCCAATGTCGAAAAATGATATCTTCCTGTACTAAAAGAAAAAGTAAAATGAAGATCCCCTAAAGGTGGCGCTCAGGAGTATATTACTTTCCCTGCTTCATGGTAAATGCGAGTTTGGAACTTTTGAAACAATCTCTTTACCGTTGGTAATAAAATTGCATGGAGCATGGTTTAAGCTTCAGTCTTAAAAAAGCAATTCCCACAGCATTTGTTGAGCGTAAACTTTGTACTTGAGCAGCTACAACAACAATCAGCTGTTTTACACTGACCTAGTTTTGTTCGGCACTGATCTCTATGCTTCTTCTTTAGCATCGCCTTTAGCTTCCACTTCACCTTTTTCTACCGCTAATAATGCTTTATATGTTCGTTGTATCCATTCTATTGCGATTTGTTAATCATTAAATTTATAGCAACAAGTTTCTGATTTTTTTTTCCTCATAAAACAAACACTTATTTTAATGACATCGAAAATTTGCTCGATCGTCACTCGCCGATCGAGTTTAAATAATTCGAAATTATCTAATTTAATTAGCAGATATTATGTAAAGTTTTGATTTTAATACATTATTTACATGATCGCTGCTCCTATTTTTTTTTTGTTTTTTTACTCACTTTTAATTGCATTTCTTTTTTTTAGCTAAGTTAATAGTAGCTTGGTTTTAATTATCTAGCGGTTTTCTTTGGATTATTAACTATTGACGCGACTGTTGGCAACAGTGGTTTTATTGATATTTTTTTTAACGTTTCTCTTGATGTATTGTCAATATTGACAACTGCTACTCAGTGGGTTTTGAGACTAAATAAAGCTGTTGTGCAGAAATGAGAGAGAGAAAGAAAAGGTGTGGTTATTTCTGCGATCTCTCTACGGTACTTTTTTAGTTTTTCTCGCTTAAGCTTAAGCGTTAATGAACTAGCGGTTTTCTGAAAATGTTCCAAATGCTTTGATGTACATAACATACATATGATTATAACTGTCAACATTTGCCTACCGTAAAATTCTATATACTGTAGAGAGTAGAGCTTAAAGCTTAATCTCATGTTTTTAACAAACTTCTAAAGTATTAGCAATTGACTTAAAAAAAAGAAACATTCACGTTATGTTAATACATTTTTTCCGAGCTACCCTCATTTAAAAGACATCAACATCTCGCACACAAGTCAAGTAGTCATCTGCACCTTTTCATTAGCTTTTCTTTAAATCGCTCTCAACAGCGCTCTTATTAAACATTATTTTAACGGGGGCTTCATGCCATAATTAACCGACACATCTGTCACTCATGCGCAGTCAAGTCAACTGATCGCTGACTTAAGTTATGCCTGCTGATCGCCATTGCAACGAATTTGATCGCAGCTCATGACGACAGATTGATCACGGTAGCGGCATTGAACATGATCCACTAGCATGACTACAATTTTTTATAATTTTTTTTTTCTTTTATTAATAGTGAAAAATTTTATGATTTACATGCTGCCAGAGATTGTTGTTTGATGCAGTTATTTCCTATTTATTTAACCATTGCACGTTAAGACAAAAAATTTTTACGAAAATCGATACCTGTTAACGTTAAATTAACAGTTACTTTAGTTATAATGTTATTTTTAATTCAATTTTATTAACTGAGTCTTTCTCTACTAATAGAAAACGGGAGCGGGTCAAAATTCCCCTTTCCAAAATTCATCTTCATAAAATTCCCTTTTCCAAAATTCACCCATTTCAAATTTCTATTTTTTTTAAATTCTTCTTTACAAAATTCCCCTTTTTTTAAATTCCCCTTCACAAAATTCTCCTTTTCAAAATTCAACTTTTATGAAATTCTGCTTTTGTAAATTTCTGCATTTCAGAACTCTTCGCTGCCATAATAAAACCTTTAAAAACAATTAAATCTTCAACATAGTGCGCGCTTTATCGCTCAATATCAACATGTTTTTTTTAGTTTTTTTTTTTTTTTTTGTCACGCCTGTGAACATGGATGCCAGTTTAGTACAATTTCACCAAAATTGGTACATTTATTTTCGCTTGGTACATACGTACATTATATTCTGACTTGGTAAATTTTGTAAAAGTTTAGAAACTTCACAAAAATCAAAATTTGGTAGCACTGTTGCCGTAATGTTCAGTGTTCAAAGATATGTTCAGTGGAAACTTGCATTGCATAACGTTCTACGTTTATTTTGAGAGAAAGAAAGAGACAAAAGTACAAGATCGTAATTAACAGTACAACCTGGATTTTCAAGTGTGCGCTTCAAGTGTATGCAAGTGGAATGAAAAACGCTGCTAATGAAAAAAATGGTTATAAACACTCGACATTCACTATCATATTAAATTTAATAATATTTTGCTTGCAGATTTCTTATATGAAAAAAACCAAAATCTAATGCCAATGATTGCGTAGATTCATGCCTCGTATGTGTTTCGGCCTATTGAGTCTCGTTTTAGAGTGTGTTGAGAGATAGAGCAGAAAAACTCCATATAAAAAAAAAAAATTTCTGAATATGCTGAAGGTGGTTAGTGCATCCCCTTTTAACAAAACTGTGTTGGGTTAATTTACCACACCAAAACTAATTTCAACATATTAGAATTTACTTCGATCCAATTGTCTTTAAACCATCCGGCCGTGTGCTATTCGGAAACTTTTCACTCGTGGTAGGAAAGAATTTACTGAGTTGAATACATTTTCTGTCTGTTGAAATAACTGTTGAAGGAATTAACTGAGTTGAATACAATTTCTCTTTGTTGAAATAAAATTGTAATTTTTGCTGTGCCAAAAGGACGATGAAATTTTGACAACTAGAAATTTTGACGTTTTAGATTTCGGTAGTATATTAGCGCAAGAATTTAATTTAATTTGCAAAATTTTTAATGTATACGGAAAATTAACATTATTTTATGCAAATATTTTTACTTCTGATTGCTATGCTGTCGGAAGCACACAATATTGAACTTCTTTACAATTCACAAACCCACAAGTGTTTCGTTTTCTATTTTTCCTTGTGTCAAAAATTCTCTTGCCGATTGTCAAAATTTATACTTGAATTTTTGACAGCCATATTCACCTCACATGTGCCAAATATTCTCAATCAGACTGTCAAAATTTCATCATCCGATTGAAAAGATTCCGAATAGCACACGGCCAAAGTATGTATTTGACTTCTGTGAAGATAGCCCACAATCTTCAGCCCAACTTTTTGCTCAATTCGCCGCAAAAATTATTTGATGCTGAATTCGCCGCAATGAAAAAATAAGGGTGTTTGATAATTTTTTTAAAGAATAATGCAATTTAAAACACAAATTACTCTCATCATCAACAAATTGCTATCAATCGTCCTTCATACCGTAAAATAGCCTAGAAGGGAAAAAGTTAATTCATGGAAATGCTATGAGAGGAGAAAGCTCTAAAAGTTAAAATTGTAAAGCGATTCGCTTGAAAATGGACAGATTGAACCTTCAGACTGTCAGAAAAAAATTTGCATTATCCTTTTGATAATAAAAATCGTCCTTCGTATGGCTAAATTGCATGAAATGAGTTATTAGCAATTTTGAAGTATTTTTTTTGGAAGAAACGACAAAAGAGGTAGAAGATGAAAAGTTCACATCCTGGATTTCTGCTCAAAATTGTAGTTTTATACGGACAATCGAACGAAACTATACTCAAGTACCGGTCTATCGTCCTTGGTGCCGAAATTTGAGCCAAAATAGGAAGAAATGTGATTTTTTTATGAAAGTCCGATTTCCAAAAACCGAAACATGTCCCAAAACAAAAGTTCACATCCTGGATTTTTGATATGTGATAGCTGATGGTATAAAGATGATTTTGTGTCCCATTCCCCAAATTGCTATCAATCGTCCTTCATACCGTAAAATGGCCTAGAAGTGAAAAAGTCAGATCATGAAAATGTTATGAAAGGAGAAAGCTCTAAAAGTCAAAATTGTAAAGCGATTCGTTTGAAAATGGACAAATTGAACCTTCAGACTGTCAAAAAAAATTTGCATTATCCTTTTGATAATAAAAATCGTGAACTTTTGTTTTGGGACATGTTTCGGGGTGTGGAAATCGGACTTTCATAAAAAAATCACATTTTTTTCTATTTTGGCTCAAATTTCGGCACCAAGGACGATAGACCGGTACTTGAGTAAAGTTTCATTCGATTGTCCGTATAAAAATACAATTTTGAGCAGAAATCCAGGATGTGAACTTTTCATCTTCTACCTCTTTTGTCGTTTCTTCCAAAAAAAATACTTCAAAATTGCTAATAACTCATTTCATGCAATTTAGCCATACGAAGGACGATTTTTATTATCAAAAGGATATTGCCAATTTTTTTCTGACAGTCTGAAGGTTCAATCTGTCTATTTTCAAGCGAATCGCTTCACAATTTTGACCTTTAGAGCTTTCTCCTTTCATAACATATTCATGACCTGACTAATAAATTTCATAATGAAACTTTTTATTTGAATGCATAACATCTTCGAGGTTGGTCTTGCATGAATATACAGTATTTTTAATTTTTTCTTTCATATTTAGAATTTTTAAATGTTTTCTAACATTTTTTTAACTTACGGCGAATTAAAATTTTTTTTTTGGGTTGAGTTTACGGCGAATTCAAAAGTTGGGCTGAGTTGAAAATTTGGGATAAAGAATTTGGGCTAACTTCACACCGGTTGTATTTGTTTGTTTATTTAGTTGTGTTGTGCTTGCTGAGAACAAAGATAGTATAGAGTAGAAATCTGCATGGATTTTATTGAAGCTCTCTCAGCACAAACGTATTAAAAGCTGCATGGCATCGTAGATGATTTTTAAAAAAACTCTACACTTCAATTAAAGATACTTATTATTAAAATTTCGTAAGGAAAATACCTTTAAATGCTTTTGCAGCACAAATGTGCTATTTTTAAACTTATTTCATAAAAATCGGACCAGTAGTTTTGGAGTTTAGCGGCAACAAAAAAATGTTCACTTTCATTTTATATAATAGTATAGACAAAAAGATGGAGAATCCATTGCAAGAAATGCACATATTCCAACACTCGCTCCAATCTTGAAAATAATTTTCATAGGCTGATTTGGCCCTGTCGAGTGAATACGGAGCTGGCGGAATAGTATGAACGTTTTTGATCAAAAAGTCGCGTACAAGATGAGATGTGTGAGCCGGTGGGTTGTCGTGGTGAAGAAGTCACGAGTTGTTTCGCCACAATTCTCCATAAATTGCTCTTGTACTGGCGAATTGTTTTTTCCAGGGAACTGATTTTTAGCAAGCAAAGCTTGGAAACATGTACTAAATAATTTTGTTTTTTTTTTTTGGCTGGTTTTGGTGTGGTCTACGAACTCTCAAAGTTCACTTTTAAATAAGACAGCCATTTTAGTTTTTTTTTTATGGAATGGTCGGTATTCTATGTGTCTTATTCTTTCTTTTATGAATGAACACTTTTCTCTGTGGTGGTCATAAAGCTTCGTCTACCACGACTAATATGACAAATATCCACCACTTCTTAAGCTGCGAATATACCGAAATCGGCGTTACTTAATCATTTTTCTTACGCCACCCATAATTTTCGGTTTATTGAACCGCAAAAAAATTAATGTTATCGATAGCCAAAAACAACTTGTCGCTTATATAACAACATAAATACAATAAAAATGAACAGCCCCCAATATTGCAAGAGTGCAATAAAATGTCTACTTTTACTTTGAACAATCAATAATCCAAACATTTGAATGCAACCACACAATGTTGGCCAACATTTAAGCAATATTGATAAAAGCCATCATCATTCCAGCTTTGCAAAAAAAAAAATAAAAAATGTTTGATCAAAAAGCGAAACTTAAGCATCCACAGCAATTACACATAATAAATGAAAATAAAACTTTCACAATTAAACAGTTTTTTTCTTCTACTATTTTGAAGATTAAAGTAAATAAACAACAAACCGACCGCTTGAATATGGACATTATTATGGACGCCCAAATGTGCTGCGTCATGGACGATGAATTGTTTTTGCATAAATTGAATGGCACTTCATGAACACAGGCGGCATATTAACGATCACAAATCGCAGGCGATTTATTTTCTTTAATTTAAGGTGGCTACAATGACACACACGCGCGCACACATAGCGCAGAACAGCGCGAGCAAGACCTTTAAAAAACTTAAGAAAAATGGCGCCTTTTGCGCAAAAAATACTCAAGTACCAATTAAATGATGAAGAAAAAGTGACAAAAAAACTTAACCGCAGGTTATTTCTTTTGCGCTCTGTGTAAAGCAATGTTTCAATTACAAAAAAAAAAAAAAAAAAAAAAAAAAAACAAACAAAAAAAACCGTTAAAACTCGAGTAGCAACATTAAAATTGGCAGCTCAATTGCGCTGCGCTGTTGTTATCATTACCACCACAAAATTGTCAGCCGAACAATTGTTTGTTGTAAGCTTGTTATTGCAACGATAGCTTCAAGTTTTCCGCATTCACTTTTAACGTTTCGCCCCGCTTGAGTTCCCAGCTAGTTTTTACAACAATATCGATCGATCGAGGTGGCTTGTGTCGAAGATGTGTTGCAACCTTTTAACTATTTTAAGTGGAGCGAGCATGTTTGAAAAGCTTGGCTTGCAATGTGGAATTTTTATGTGTAAAGTAATTGATTTTTGTGTTTTGGGCAACAAATTTTTTAACGCTGGCAGATAATGAGATAGAAGCTCAGAAGTCTTGCAAGTTTTGAAAACAAAAACGTTTTTTAAGATGTTGCTAACGTCCGTCTAATAGACAAGCTGAACACATTGCAAACGACAACAACATGATGACAAGGCGTTTAGGGAGAAAAGCAGTCATAGGTGTATAATCGGCTACTTGTTTATATTGAACGCGTTAGTGATGAGAGAAAATACTAGCAAAATGTAAACAAATCTTGAGAAAATGAGCAAATTTCATGCTTGACGCCCTTCAAATTAGAAATAGATCTTAACCGACGACAGTAACATTGTTGGAATGCAGTCATGTCATGGCGACATTAACAAAAATTGCTTCTCCATACGAATGAATAAGCAATAATTAACATAAATATGTAACATATCCTGACACTGAAAATGACGTCACAACGAAGCATCTCAGGGCACTGCTGAATGTAATGTAAATGCACCAGGATTGAATTCATGAAAAAGGCAAAAGTAAAATAAAAAAAAGGAAAAACAAACGTAAAAGCGAAATCAAAAGCAAAGCAAAAATTAAACCACAACAAAAGTAAAAACAAAATGAAAGCAAAAGCAAAAGTAAAAGCAAAAGCAAATTCGAAAGTAAAACACATAAAAACATAAACAAAAACAAAAATCAAAACAAAAACAAAAACAAAAACAAAAACAAAAACAAAAACAGAAACAAAAACAAAAACAAAAACAAAAACAAAAACAAAAACAAAAACAAAAACAAAAACAAAAACAAAAACAAAAACAAAAACAAAAACAAAAACAAAAACAAAAACAAAAACAAAAACAAAAACAAAAACAAAAACAAAAACAAAAACAAAAACAAAAACAAAAACAAAAACAAAAACAAAAACAAAAACAAAAACCTAAACAAAAACTAAAACTAAAACTAAAACTAAAACTAAAACTAAAACTAAAACTAAAACTAAAACTTAAACTAAAACTAAAACAAAAACAAAAACAAAAACAAAAACAAAAACAAAAACAAAAACAAAAACAAAAACAAAAACAAAAACAAAAACAAAAACAAAAACAAAAACAAAAACAAAAACAAAAACAAAAATAAAAATAAAAACAAAAACAAAAACACAAACAAAAAAAAACAACAAAAACAAAAACAAAAACACAAACACAAAAAAACAACAACAAAAAAAAAACAAAAAAAAAACAAAAACAAAAATTAAAACTAAAACAAAAACAAAAACAAAAACAAAAACAAAAACTAAAACTAAAACTGAAACAAAAACAAAAACTAAAATTAAAACTAAAACTAAAACTAAAACTAAAAGAAAAACAAAAACTAAAACTTAAACTAAAACTTAAACTAAAACTAAAACTAAAACAAAAACAAAAACAAAAACAAAAACAAAAACAAAAACAAAAACAAAAACAAAAACAAAAACAAAAACAAAAACAAAAACAAAAACAAAAACAAAAACAAAAACAAAAACAAAAACAAAAACAAAAACAAAAACAAAAACAAAAACAAAAACACAAACAAAAAAAAAACAAAAAAAAACAAAAAAAAAAAAAACAAAAACAAAAACAAAAACTAAAACAAAAACAAAAACAAAAACTAAAACTAAAACTAAAACTAAAACAAAAACTAAAACTTAAACTTAAACTTAAACTTAAACTTAAACTTAAACTTAAACTTAAACTTAAACTTAAACTCAAACTTAAACTTAAACTTAAACTTAAACTTAAAACTTAAACTTAAACTTAAACTTAAACTTAAAATTAAACTTAAACTTAAACTTAAACTAAAACTAAAACTAAAACTAAAACAAAAACAAAAACTAAAACTTAAACTTAAACTTAAACTTAAACTTAAACTTAAACTTAAACTTAAACTTAAACTTAAACTTAACCTTAAACTTAAACAAAAACTAAAACTTAAACTTAAACTTAAACTTAAACTTAAACTTAAACTTAAACTTAAACTTAAACTTAAACTTAAACTTAAACTTAAACTTAAACTTAAACTTAAACTTAAACTTAAACTTAAACTTAAACTTAAGCTTAAGCTTAAACTTAAACTTAACCTTAAGCTTAAGCTTAAACTTAAACTTAAACTTAAACTTAAACTTAAACTTAAACTTAAACTTCAACTTAAACTTAAACTTTAACTTTAACTTTAACTTTAACTTTAACTTTAACTTTAACTTTAACTTTAACTTTAACTTTAACTTTAACTTTAACTTTAACTTTAACTTTAACTTTAACTTTAACTTTAACTTTAACTTTAACTTTAACTTTAACTTTAACTTTAACTTTAACTTTAACTTTAACTTTAACTTTAACTTTAACTTTAACTTTAACTTTAACTTTAACTTTAACTTTAACTTTAACTTTAACTTTAACTTTAACTTTAACTTTAACTTTAACTTTAACTTTAACTTTAACTTTAACTTCAACTTTAACTTTAACTTTAACTTTAACTTTAACTTTAACTTTAACTTTAACTTTAACTTAAACTTAGAACAAAACTAAAACTAAAACTAAAATTAAAACTAATCTAAAAAAAAAATAAAAATAAAATCCAAAGTAAAACTAAAAATAATAAAAATAATAAAAATAATAAAAAAATAAAAAATAAAAAAAAATAATATGAAAATAAAAATTTTAAAAATAAAGGATTGAATACGTAGGACAAGTATTTTGAAAAATATAAAAAGAAGGTCAAGGATTAATTGAGGATAAGGAGAAGTTTACGGATAAGAATAAAGACAAAGATACCTTCTCACGTCAATTTTTAACGGGTGTATCAACCCTGCAACCAACTCTTATTTCTACAAAATTTTATTATATAATGGGCCGTCAACTCTCGGCCCGTATGGCCGATAATGCCATACATCAGAGAATAAATAATGGGTAAATAATGCTACGTAGAGATCGTCGTAGAGTACGTGACCCATACGCCAGAGAACCCTGGTTCAATTCCACCTGACACAGAAAGTTTTTTCAATTGATTTAATTTTTCTGTTCGGTCGTCACCTCTAAATAAATATTATCATGTAAAGCTTCTTGAGAACATGCACATTGGCCGTTCGGAGTCGGCATAAGACTAGTAGGTCCAGTTCTCGGTCAATTGTGTTCAAACATTTAATAACACGCACAATACAGTTCGATCATAAGAAGTTCGGTCAAAGTCCTTTCAAGGGCTGAAATTGAAAGTTTATTTATTTATATTTATTTTTAAATAATGCGATGCAAAGCGTCTTGAAAACATGTACATTAGCCGCTCAGAGTCGAAATTGTCAAAAAAAAAACCGTGGCTGTAACCCGTAGGTTTTGACGTATCTTTATCTTTGCCCTTATTCTTGTCCCTATACTTTCCTTTGTTTCCAAACTTGCTCCCAACCCTATCCAACCTCTTCTTTTAATAAATGTTCTAATTCCTGACCTAATCCTGGTTCGAATCCTTTTCATAATCCTTTTCATAATGCTTTTCCAAATTTTTTTCCTAATCTTTGTCCGAAATCTTGCCCTTAGCGTATCCAAATCTTTGTTCAATTTTTTGTCCTATACCTTGTCTTTATTTGTTCCCAACCTTGTCTTTAGTATTGTTTTATGTGTCTAAAATTGTTCCTAATCCTTGTCCCAATACTTTTCATGGACCTTTTTCAAATCCTAGAACAAAGCCGAATTCTTGTCCTAATCTTTGTCCCATTCCATGCTCTTATTTTTGTCCAAATTTGTATCCTTCTCTTTATATAATTCATGGTAATCTGTTTTCAAATTCTTGCCCTCATCTTTTTTCTAATCTTTGCTATAATCCTTAACCAAATCCTTGTCTCTGCCTTAACACTTCTCCTTATTTAAATTTTAATTGAAATTTTTTTATATTTTTATTTTATTTTTGCTTCTACATCTGGTGCATTTTTCTTGAGAGGCATTAAGGGGATTTCTTAAGCTTTGCCCTAATTCTTATCCAAATCCTTATCTTTGTCCTAACACTTGGTTGTATTTAAATTTGAATTTAAATTTTTTTGTATTTTTATTTTATTTTTGCTTCTGCATTTTTGCATTTTTTTTTTTTTTTTTGAGAGACCTTAAGGGGATTTCTTGAGAGGCCTTTTGACGCTATTAATTTTTTTTCTGTATTTTTATCATGTCCCCAAAAGCCTCAGCTTTTCTTTCGTTCCATAAATTTAACGAATTGACAATAGTCGTTGAGCCAATAGTCATTCATGCAACGTATTTTTATTTTTGTTGCATTTTCACTGCATTAAGCGGTTGCCTTCGTCCGTCAGGTTGCCAACATTTTTTTTTTTGAAGTGAAACTTCTTAGGCGGCGCTTCGAAATTTGAATGAGAATATTGAGGAGTGAAATTTCAAGGTCAATTTACTTCATTTCGTTACACGATAGAGAAGAAAGATATGTTGTACAGTAGATAGAATGAGAGAGATATACATTGTAAAAAAGACTGAAAAAATTTCTTTGTAGGCGCTGAGTATCGAACCTGCAATCTAAGTTTTATAAAGCCAACGTCCTATATGGTGGTCTAAAGTCTTCATAAATAAATGTTGTCTACATACCAATTAATCAAACTACTTTTGCTGTAGATGCCCAGCGGGAAAATAAACAGCGCTCCTAGCGGGAAAATATAACAGCCTTATTCATAAACATATTTTAGAGGCAGTGTAACTTTAAACAAGAAAACGCTATTCATAAACATTTTCGCAACCATGTTTTTGAAGTGAAACTTCTTAGGCGGCGCTTCGAAATTTGAATGAGAATATTGAGGAGTGAAATTTCAAGGTCAATTTACTTCATTTCGTTACACGATAGAGAAGAAAGATATGTTGTACAGTAGATAGAATGAGAGAGATATACATTGTATAAAAGACTGAAAAAAATTTCTTTGTCAGCGCTGAGTATCGAACCTGCGATCTCAGTTTTATAAAGCAAACGTGCTATATGCTGGGCTAAGGTCTTCATTTATGAATGTTGTCTACATACCAATTAATCATACTACTTTTGCTGTAGATGCGCAGCGGGAAAATAAACAGCGCTCCTAGCGGGAATATATAACAGCCTTATTCATAAACACATTTTAGAGGCAGTGTAACTTTAAACAAGAAAACGCTATTCATAAACATTTTCGCAACCATGTTTTTTGTTTGTCTTTTCGTTTAATATCAAAGACATGCTCCATATGCGCCCTTTGCAGCATTTTTTTTATGTGGCGGCCATTGCAAATCCATTGGAATTCTTAATTTTTGTAGAGATTTTCTTTAGTTCAGACACAAACCTTACAAACATGAGCAGCGAATGAAAAAATGTTTATGAATAAAGCCCAAGAATGATAGAAAATAGATTGCGCAGATAGTAAAAATAATTTTCTACGATCTGCGCATCTACGTTACGATAGACTTACGATATGAGCTTACGATATGGCTTTCTGTCAAGTCTTGTTAAAAATGTGAACAAATATGAAACAATGGCAAAAGATTCAAGAAACAAACTTGGTCTAGCGTGACGTCATGATCGTAAAAAATACTTTGTTCGTAGCTAGAAATGTCAAAATGAAAAGTAAACAACATGACGGACCTGCGCAATGCGTAATCTATTTTTCTATCATTCTTGAATAAAGCGTAGTATGCTGTAGAAACGAAAATTTCTTAGCATTTAATTCTACACCCGAACTATTAGTGTAGAGTCAAAAATGTTTGTATGGAGAAAAAGTAACTACAGTACGACCTTGCTCAATGCAACTAATAGAAATTCGGGCAATTGACATAGTTAACGTTGAAGAAACGCAATTAAACTTCTAAACATAAAGCTTTATGTCTCTGAATCTTAGATATTGTGGGTTAATGCACTTTGTATCCTCAACTATTGTTTGAATAGATTTTTCATTAAAAATGTATTTTACAAGCAAAGAAGAACTGAAAGAATATAAGATAAAAGTTTATGCAAGTTTACGCAAATGCAAGTTGCGATAATTGTGCAATTCCATGACGCCAACTTGACACTGTGCGCAAGAAAAGTTGGAATAAGTTCTTTCAATAGATAACTATTTTATACATATCTTAGTTATATAATTTTATATCGAACTATTTACTATTAATAATAGTAAGTATAATGAGTGTGTGAAAGTTTTAGTTATTTTTTCACATTTAAAGTTGTGAACAAAAAAGTATTTATAAGGCTTAATTTTTTTAAAGCAAACATAATAACTAAAATTTGTCCCATAGTTTTTGAGTACAAAATAACCGGTAATTTATGATTTTTAGTTTTTAAGGCAGAAATAAAAATGAAAGTTAAAATCAAGTTTACAGTTGAGGTAGATTTATTGTTGTGACATTGTTCTGTGAAACTCCTTATTAATATGCCAAAAAAATTTTTGAAAAACAAATTTATAAATGCTCCTGAAGCTCCCATTGGCAAAAAAATCGCTCATTGTAGTTATGTAAAATAAAAAAATCCCTTTTTAAGAAATTATTCTCTTAATATGCGGAATATGCAACACTTGATTTTCTCACGATCATACTCTCGCTCTCAAACTTTCAATAAAGCTATGCTCTGAGTTTTCTCCCTAGTGCAGCGATGGGTTCTATTTCAGATAGAACTCTACGCCACGTTACGTTGCGTAGCTTTACGATTGCATAATCGAGCCTTTACACTAAAATCGTTCTTATTCTAGAAAAGAAAGAGTGTATACAAAGAAGAAGTTTCACTTCTTTACTGTATACACGGTATACTGTATCTTTTTTTATTTTCGTTATGAGGTCAAAGAATTATTTTTCGTTAGACAAAATTTTTCGTAGTACTTATACTTAGCGAGTAAAAATTCCATGCAACAATATTGCATTTTTGTTTCATAAGCTGCTACCTACGCGACCGGACCAAGTAATAACTTTAACTGTGTCGCATATATTTAACGAGTAATAATTCCATGCAACGCCGTTGCATGATTAATTAATTTTCTATCTCATGACGGTATTACGCTTAAACGTACCGTTGTCACTTCAAGAAACAAACATCCAATTAAGACAAAATGATTTAAGAGGAGTAAGAATCAAACAGCTGGTAAAGAAAGATTGAAGAGAAAGAAACCCAAAGAAGAAAAGGGGACAGAATAAATAACTTTTTATGTGGATATTAAGCGGGTGGATTTGATAGATTCAAGCATTAAAATATATTCAATGAAAATTATTTATACTTGTGCACCAGTCAAATCGAAATATATGCATGTTCGAACTATACAATGAGCACAATTAATTCCTTCTGGGTTTAAACGTATAAGTATTTTAGTTTTTTCTGCTTGGCTTGGCAAGTATTCTTATGTAATTCTGTTGCAATGTATAATATTGCCTTAAGACGTGCTCTAATGACGTGCAGACCAAAATTGCAGCAAGTTATTACTTTCCACACTTGCATGCAAAATTGCTCATGTAATTAAAAAATTTATTAAGCAATTAGTTGCAAACTTCAAGCTAATCGAAAATAAACAGCGCAAAACTTTGATTAGGTGCGATTTCAAAAACTATCTGTTCAAATTATCAGGACTTGGCTTTTTTGCTGCATATTTAAAAGTGGATTCATTAATTGTTGTTAAATATGTATATTAAAAAAAAAAAGTAAGCCAAAGAACCCGTTTGCTGTAACGGTAACATTTTCCCTTCAATGTCCATGCTTTACAGCAAAATGCAGGAAAATTTCAAAGATTGCTGTTGCCTTGCGCGTCACTGTATAAATGTGTGAAAATTCCATTTATGTACTCGAGTGATATTGAAAAGCAGCATGTTGCAAATGTTGCTCAGCAACATTTCTGACATGTTTTCCTCTGCGATGTGATGTGCGGCAATCATCGTGCATTAGTTTGATTTTTAATCAATTAAATTGCCTCAAAGCTGTGACAATGATGAGCTGCTGCTGTGCCTTTACTTCCCATCCATAGCGCGTGCATGTTTTCACCGCTACTGACAATTTTTCACTTTCATGCTGCAACACACACAAATCTTGGGAAACTGGGTAAAGATGCGCCTAAACTCAATAACTTTTGTTGTTTAACTAGTCTTGATTTGTTGTTGTTTTTGTTGTAAACATTTTCTTATTTTGATATTAATTGTTTTTATTATTTTTAAATCATGACAAGCAAATTACGAACATTAACAAAAGAGCAGCCAGTAGCAAAAAAAAAATTGTTGTTTTTCAAAAGGAAAAGTTATGTAGTTGTTTTATTAGTTGTTGTTGCTTATTGCCACTTTTCATTAAGCTGGCATGCGGAACAACTAGTTTTCCTGTGAGATGTTAAAAAATGTTCACGTGCCTATTTTTAATAAGCCACTCAATATTTTACGGTAAGTTTAAAAGCTGTCATAGAAGAAAAGGAGGACGAACAAGACAAAAAGGCAAAAAGAGAAAAAAGACAAAGAGACAAAGAGACAAAGAGACAAAAAGACAAAAAGAGAAAAACGCAAAAAGAGAAAAAAGACAAAATACTCAATATTTTACGGTAAGTTTAAAAGCTGTCATAGAAGAAAAGAAGGACGAACAAGACGAATAGGCAAAAAGAGAAAAAAGACAAAAATACAAAAAGACAAAAAGACAAAAATACAAAAAGACAAAAAGACAAAAAGACAAAAAGACAAAAAGACAAAAAGACAAAAAGACAAAAAGACAAAAAGACAAAAGACAAAAAGACAAAAAGACAAAAAGACAAAAATACAAAAAGACAAAAAGACAAAAAGACAAAAAGACAAAAAGACAAAAATACAAAAAGACAAAAAGACAAAAAGACAAAAAGACAAAAATACAAAAAGACAAAAAGACAAAAAGACAAAAATACAAAAAGACAAAAAGACAAAAAGACAAAAAGACAAAAAGACAAAAAGACAAAAAGACAAAAAGACAAAAAGACAAAAAGACAAAAAGACAAAAAGATAAAAAGACAAAAATACAAAAAGACAAAACGACAAAACGACAAAAAGACAAAACGACAAAAATACAAAAATACAAAAAGACAAAAAGACAAAAAGACAAAAAGACAAAAAGACAAAGACAAAAAGACAAAAAGACAAAAAGGCAAAAAGACAAAAAGACAAAAAAACAAAAAGACAAAAAGACAAAAAGACAAAAAGATACAAAATTCAAAATAGACATTATATGCACAAAAGACACAACAGACAAAATAGGCACAATAGACACAAAAGACACAAAAAACACAAAAGATACAAAAGACACATATGGCACAATAGACACAAAAGACACAAAAGACACAAAAGACACAAAAGACACAAAAGGCACAATAGACACAAAAGACACAAATATACAAAAGACACAAGAGATACAAAAGACACAAAAGGCACAATAGACACAAAAGACACAAAAGACACAAAAGACGGAAAAGACACAATAGACATAATAGGCGCAAAAGACACAGTAGTCAAAAAAGGCACAATATACACAAAAGAGACAAAAGACACAATAGATATAATGGCCACAAAAGCATAGTCAAAATAGGCACAATAGACATAAAAGACACATAAGACATAAAAGTCACAAAAAACATAAAAGACACATAAAACGCAAAACACACAATAGAAAAAAAAACACAAAATAAATAAAAGACACAGAAGATACAAAAGGCACAATAGACATAATAGGCACAATAGGCACAATAGACACAAAGACACAATTCGCACAAAAAACACAAAAATCACAAAAGACTCTAAAGATACAAAAGACTCAAAAGATACGATGGACATAAAAAAAGAAATAAAATACAAAACAGAAATAATAATAATATAATAATAATAAAATACAAAACAGCAAAAAAACATTAAAAAAAGGCAAAGGCAAAAGAGAAAATAAACCAAAAAATGCAAAAAGGCCTAAAGAGGATAAAAAAAAATAACAAATAAAGGGTTTTCCATTAAGGATTTGAATTTTTTTTTTTAAATAAAACGCAAACCATTTGAGATATTTCAAAAACTTTATTATCGGCTTGAAGTACAACCAAAACATTTATGAATGAAACTCGACTTCGTTCATATGGCCACGGCGGGCACGTATGCAGCGGCCAATTCGTTGGACCCAATTTTCGGCCCCACATTTCGGCCGAAACGGCCGCTATTTCGCGTTCAATGTTGAGTCTGAGCTCTTCCAACGTCGTCGGCTTGTTGGCATAGACCAATAACTTGACGTAGACCCAAAGTAAATAGTCTATAAGCGTTAAATCGCACGTACGAGGTGTCCAATCGACTGACCCATTTCTTAAGATAACACGCTCATCAAACTTACTCTTCAATAAATCGATTGTAACGCGTGCTGTGTGGCCTGTGGCACCGTCCTGTTGGAACCAAATGTCGCCCAAGTCCATATCTTCCAATTCAGGCCAAAAATAATCTGTAATCATGGCGCGATAGAGGCGGCCTCAGTGGTCGAATAGGAAGCGTGCTCGACTGCTACCCCAGAGGTCCCGGGTTCGATTCCCGGCCAGGCCATGTTCCTACGCATTAAACCTTTCTGAATTTTCTTTCCCCATTTCTAATTAACTGAAATCATCCTACACGTGTTTCCCTTGATTGACCTTTCCTTCCCACTAATCTATTACCCCATTTCGAACCAAGTCAGGCTTGACTGAATAGGAATTCCACCTAAAATCCTTGGTTCAAAGGTAAAAAAAAAAAACCGCACCAAACAGTTATTTTTTGTGTATTTTCACCCGACCAATATCGCATATTTTGCTTATTGACGAACCGATTGAGCTAAAAATGAGCTTCGTCACTGAAGATGATCTTGCGATGAAATTCATCATCTTGGCGCATCTTTCCCAGAGCCCAATCGGATAACGTACGTCACTTTGAATGGTCCATCGGCTTCAATTTTTGAGTCAGCTTGATCTTGTATGGGTTGTATCTTGTATGTAAGATCCTTACGCAAAATTCGCCATAAAGTGGTCTGGGCGATGCCCAATTCTTGAGAACGCCGTGGATTTGACTGTTTTGTATCGATTGCTACGGACTCCTGAACGGCAGCGATATTTTCGACACTTCGACCAACCCATTGTCTCACTGGCACGGCAACATCACACAACGAATATGTAGACTCAAAGTTTTGCACTAAACTTGTTATTGTCTGTTTACTAGGGCAAGAATTACGACCCAAAATTTCAGTAAACGCTCTTAAAGGTGCGATCACCGACTCCGAATTTCGGTAGTAAATTTTTATAATTTGCAGATGTTGTTCGTTCGTGTACTTTACCATGACGAAAATATTGTTTACTGAATAAATTGACAGTGACAGTGCGATGATTAGTGAAAGGGTGCGTTCAGAAATTTAATTCAAAGTTGTCAAGTCCCTATTGGAAAACCCTATATAACAGAAAAGTGGACTGATAATTTGGACCCACTGTATTTGAAGTATTTCCTTACAATGAAACCCATTTTGTTCGATTTCGAGATAAAAACATTTTAGATTTTTGTCCACTACACCAAAATAGATCGTACTCCTGAAACCACATGTTTGCTACATTAACAACTGAGGCACGAAATAGTTAGCAATTATGTCTCTGTACCGCTCAACGTTGACTGTAACGTTCTGACCATCATCATTTCTGAAGACAAATGGATCAATAACTCCACCGGTCCATAAAGCGCACCAAACGGAGAGTTTTTTTTTATGTAATGGTGTTTTGAGAAGGACCAATGAATTATCATTGTTCGAAATAAGACCATTCTGTTTATTCATGTAGCCCTTTAACCAAAAGTAAGCCCGATGTGTTTCCCGAATTGAACCTTGTCTTTCAAAATAAAATGTAATAATTTGCAAATGTTGCATGAATTTTCAAACTAAACTTACCCTAAAACAACCGAAAAATGTCAAATCGTCTGTCATAGAAAACACTGTTACCAACTCAAAGTTCTCTGCCTTTTCAAAAAAGAACAACCTTTATATACAAAATTTTCTTAAAACTTAACGTTAACAACCAAACGTCCCAAATTGATATTTTATAAGAGCTTGAAGTTTCAAAAAGAATAGAACATTTTCAAAACTAAATGTTCTAGAAACATTTTAAAGACAAAGTTGCTATTAAGCCCAAAGAATTCGCAAAGCTGCCTACAGCAAATAATTACAATATATCTGTCAAACTTATACCGCAGCAGCTTAACGTAATAATTTGCATATTAAACAAATTAATCAAGCTTGTTTGACGACAACAGCTCAAAAAATACAAAGTGCGACAGCAAAAGAAAAAAAAAAAAAGCAAAAAAAAAAATAAATCAAATTGACGTCAATTATTTTGCCAGCAAGGTGTTAAAAAAAATTCCCACACTTTTTTATTAGTACTTTTAAAGGTGATTTATTTCTTTTTATGATTTTTTGCCCATAAAACAATACAATCATTTTTATATGAGAGGCAATACAACACTTTGCCTCCATTGATATTAAGGTAGGTTGCGGTAAGCAGCCCACGTTTTGGATTTTGAAAGCAGGCACTATTCGAGTGAAGTGAAGCTCTTTACAAAATGGGCTGTAAAATTTTATTTTTAAATTTACACCAGTTTGCTTAGGAGTGAAAAAAAAGAACTGACATTTATGCAGATGTTGGCGTAAGAGACCAAAAGTTGTTGACATTAAAAATGGGCAATAAATGCTGTTGTTTTATTCAAATACGTAGAAGTAATGAACTTAAAGTTAGGACCAATGATTTATTGACTTGAGCATATCAAGCTTGAAAGCTCTTTGATACATTTTTTTCAAATAACTTTCGTTTTCCGCTCCTGGTTTACACAAAATTTTACTAAAAATCTTCATTTTCTATCTTTGCAGACGCTACAGTCGTGTCCCATTGGCTGCACCAACGAACCCGACACTCTTAGTGCCAACAACGATAGCCTACAAACCACGCCAGACAGCACGCTACACAAATCCACAACGAATTCAGCGCTCACACTAAAAGCACACTCCAGCCGTAGCTCGAGCAGAAACACCAACAACGATACACACACCAATAGTGCCAATAGTGCCACCAGTGACACTTCGTCCACCACCTTTCAACAGCGTTTCGATTTTGCACAGCTTAAAGCACGCCTGCCTGAACTAAATTGCCTACACAGTCTACAGCGCTACTGGCAGGCAGAGGGCGCCGAGACAGCGGACAGGCCCAGAGATGAAGCTGGCTCCTACTATGCCAACAATATATTAGGCTATACATTTGGCTATAGCTTTGGCAAAGATCAAAGCAAAGCGGACGCTTCCAAGGAGACACCTTTGCAGAAATTCTATCGACATCAGCAGCAGAAGAAGATGCCGGCCTTTAGAGGGCGCCGCGGTTGGTGCGGCTGCTTTCAAGTAAGTGTTTAGCTAGCGGCTAATTAAGTGGCTAAATGTGTTGCTGCAAAAATAACAGCAACAGTAGCTTTTTGGACTCAACGAAGCGTTTGCGTTGTATTTCTAAAGTTCGAAAATCAGTCGCTTGGAAAATTTAAGTGTTTTCGTTAGTTTAGACCCCTTTTGTTTTTTATTTTATTGTTTTTTATTTTTATGAATAGAGAAAAAGAGGAATAAAGGCCACTTTCCGCTGTGGTATACTTGTGATATATTTTGGGAATAAATACGACATAAATTCTATAGTGGTTTCTTTGGAAACCACAAAAGTTGATCCAGATTTCAATTCAAAGCATCGAACATGTCATATTTTTTTATAACTGATATGCTAAATTTTCTTATAACTGCCTCATATCACTTTTCCACCTCTTCGTTAGACTAACGACCATCTGTGCGTCCAAACAGTCAATAACCAAGATTAATATCCACTCCGCCCCACTCAAACATTGACCACGTTATGCGCTCCTAAACTTGAGGCTAACCTTTAAAGAGTTGAACTTATTTGTATACATTAAAGATGTATACAAAGATGTATCTATGCACCATCTCTGCTGCTGATCTTTAACATCTGCTTAAAGTCGGTAAAAGAAATCTAGCTTGACGACCTTCATCATGAGGAGTTCAAGCAACAATATTTTGAATTCAAATGATTATTTGTATGAAATTTAATGCAGCTTAAATTTGTTCAGACATTTATTAAATATTCTTGATTTAGAGCCCGTTGACCTTGTTACTGCTTGGAGGTTCTTGATTTTTTTGTTCACGTTTTTTAAGCAGACACCACACATGGCTTAGCTCTCAATGGAGTTATGAAGAAGCTGTTTGATTTGGTTAAAAACTGGTTGAAATGCAATAAACAATGTTGAACTTTTTTTAATTGAAAGAGTAACAATATGAATTTTTTGGTTGTCTTTGGTGTTTTTTTTTTTTTTGAGTTAAATTTGAGTTTAAAATGAAAAAAAAATTCAAAGAAATTTTCGATTTAAAGCACATTTTCTAATCTCAAAACTTGACTTTTTCTATCAACCTCCGACATTTTGGTATTTTTTTGGCAAAAGTGGATTCAATTTCGAATAAAATCTATCTATAACCGGGACAACCACTTCTTAAGTCTTTTTTTTTTAATTTTTAGGAACCAAAAACAAATATTCTGTACTTTTCAAAAAATACAAAATTTCAAATTATGTCTCTTTCCTTCAATATAAAAAAACAAAAATTTATAAAACAAAATAAAATTTTTAAATAAAAATACCACTTTTTTAAGTTAAATTTGAGTTTAAAATGAAAAATTCAAAGGATTTTCTGATTTACAGTAAATTTTCTAACCTCAATAATAGACTTTTTCTAATGATATCCACCATTTTGTTATTCTTTGGTCAAATAATTTTTTCTACTTCATGCAAAACCGGGTTCAATCTTGAATCCCATCCTTGTTTTTTATAATTTTTGGAACAAAAAATGTCACTTAAAATATTTAAAAAAAAATATATTTGTATACTTTTCAAACAATATAAAATTTTAAATTATATAAAAAAAAAAATAAAAACAGAAATGGTTTTGAAAAATTTCGATAGAAAGACCAAGGTGCGGATATGCGTTTTTACCTGAATACCAGGGCCCCGCTGACACAAAGGGCCCCAAGCCCCCATTGAAATAGTATTAAATGTATTGCCATACTGGTTTCTACGAAAATTGTATGAAGGTTATGTATCGTTAGTAGTCATACTTTTTAGACAAGACTTTTTAGAAAAAAATGTTGGATAATTGTATGGGGTAGTCCTATGACGACGCTGCTAATATGGTCGGTCACTACAATGGTGTACAATCACAAACAAACAAAATAAATCCGCGAATTATGTACCATGTGCTGCGCATCCCCTTAACCTAGTTGGTCCAAGAATCTGTTAAGGTTGCAACCGAAATTGTGATCCTTTTTGGAGTAGTGCACAAAATATACGTTTTCTTTTCTTCTTCCACCCATAGATGGGAACTGTTAAATCGTGAAACAAAAACTCAAATTGGCGTCAAAAATTTAAAGCCAGACCAGATGGTTTTGTCACTATGATGCTGTCAAAGCTCTAGATAAAAATTATGTGTCATTATGAAAATATTCAAAAATTTCAGGGAAAATGGGGTTGAGAAAGTTGATTTCCGAAAAGAGACACGAAATTTCTTTAATAAACTGACGAAACTCGAAATTGCAGTTTTGTTTTTTTTTTTTTTTTTTTTTTTTGGGAAGATATTTTGGATAGATTTAATTTAGTTAATAAAAAAATTCAAAGGCCCTGGCTTAGATATTTGTGAAGGCAACAAGTTACTACAAGTGTTTACTACAAGTGAGACATGTAGTAAAAAATTAAAATTTTGATTGGACCTACAAGACAAAAATATGGAAAACATAGATCTGGAAAGTGTAAGTAATATTATTGATTATTATCCAGATGACTTAGACGTAGACGTAGACAAACAGATTCTTAAACCTTCTGCAGTAAAATTCTTATGCTAATTTATGAAAAGAAACTTGTTGATATTTTCCCAAATAACTATACAATCTTAAACATTTTTTTGATGTTGCTATGAAACGGAGCGTTCTTTCTCCTGGATGTCGTATATAGAAAACAAATAAAGGACAATAGATATTATGTTAATAAATATAACTAGCGACCACCGGTGCGCGTTGCTGCCCCCAGCAACTATAATAATAATAATAATATTCTAAGAGTTTTGCCGTTGTTTGCAAGCGCTCTATAAAGAAGAGGCAGAATAAAGTGAAATGTGAGCGGAAAATTACAAGAAACAAACCTTGTATGTATCTTGGTTGCGTGCATTCAGCGCGAACGGCTTGCGAAAGATTTATATTTTTCTGACTTTAATTTTGTTGTTAACTGACGCTCTATTAAGAAGAGACAGAAGAGAGCGAAATGTGAGCAGCGACCAGTTACTCTGAGTTTGATAACGTTGTTGTCAGCTGCTCTGTTAATAAAAGAAAAACCAACATAACAATTGTATGCAATTATATGCAAACTTTAATAAGCTATATCTTAAAAAATATAAATTTTTAAGAAATAAAAAGTCCAGTTTGCACATCTACAGGTTGAAACCTATCAAACCATACTAAATTTATTAAAATTGGACTTGTACTTAAAAAGCCTTACGCCGGTCAAAATTTGGGTTTGCGTAATATATATAAGATATTTCGTTGTCATAATTTTTTCCTTTACCGTATGCCTCACTACAGAAAACTGATTTTTGGCAAAATGGCAATTAGTTGAGTAATAAGGAAGGCCCATAATTATAGTATCATATTAGCCCAGGGCCCCACAAATTCATGGTCCGCCCCTGGAAAGACCATTAAGAGCTTAACAGCCTCGGTAGTCGAGTGGTAGCACGCTTTACTGCCGCCCCAGTGGTCTCGGATTCGAATCCCGGTCAGGCCAGTAGGAGTAGGTCCTACGCTTTAACCCGACTTCATTTTTTAACCTCAAGTTCTTGAGCTAAACACAACTTTGATATTTAACATGTACTCTGAGTATTTAATTTCATACCAAATCGGTTGAAAACCACGCCTACCTCCTATACAAAGTGACTTTATCAAAAAGCTAAAATCTTTTTAAATTCCACAAAAATAAATATATGGATTTGAAATTTTGCACATAAGCTTTGATATTTAATATGCACTCTGAGTATGAAATTCAACGAAAGTGGGTGACAACCACGCCTACCTCCCATACAAAACACTTTGTTGGCTGCTTAAGACTTTGAATATACTTCTGTTCGACCGTGGGGTTATTTTAACTTCGCCCCAGTCGAAGATGATTTCTTACTAGTTTTAACCCAATTCCAAATTCATGACCCGTTCCTTGTTCCAATCCCTTTTCTTATCCTTTTTTCACATATTTTTCCAATCTTTGTCCTAAATCTTGTTCATAGCTTGTCCAAATCCTTATTTTATTCCTTATCCGAATCCTTGTTCTCATCCTTTTTTTAATATTGTCCTAAATATGGCTTTAGGTGTGTTTTTAGTCTTTCTTCTAATCTTTGTTCTAGTCCTTTTCGCAATCTTTCTCCGAATCTGTGTCCAATTCCATGGTTTAATCTATGTCCAAATCTTTGTCCTACTCCTTATGTTGTTATTGTTGGTCTAAATCTTTGTCCAAATCCTTGCACTCATTCTTTTCTAATCTTTGTGCTTCCATATTCAATCTATATCAATCCATATTCAAATTCTTATCCTAAGGGGATTCTCTGGTTTGATGGGTTAAAAAAAATAAATTTTTTTTTTTGTAAATTGTTTATTTTTTTCGACCTTAAATTTTGTGTTTTTTTTGTTGTATTTTTCTTTGGGCTCTAGGTCTTATATTGAAAATGTTGCAAAAACTTTTTATTTGTTTTTTTATACATCTATTTATTTATTTTCAATATTTCGGACACCTTTGGTGTCCATCTTCAGGAAAATCTGAAAATTTTTTATTTACAATTAAACACTTAAACAAAAACAAACTAAAACAATTTTTATTCTCTTACAATTAAATTTTAAGTCCGTCCGCTTGTTGTGATTGTCCAGTAAGTACTAGTGTTTATGTTGTTTATGTTTTGTTATTATATGTCTGTAGATATGTGCACATTTTTCTGTGTCTGTTTTGTAGTTTATTCGTTGATCTGCTTGTGTGTTTATTATATGTAACATTTCTATTGTGTATCGTTTTTTATAATTTGTTTCTTGTTGTAAGATTTGTGTGTTTTCTAAATTCGGCGAATGTCCAGTGGAAACACAGTGGGCCGCTAGCGCTGTTTTGTTGCCAATTGTTCCTTGTCTATTTTTGTAGTCTGATTTGTGTGCAGCTAACCTTGTCTGTAATTTAGATTTGGTTGTTCCAACATATATTTTACTACATATGTTGGATCCGTCTCCATTGCATGGTATTTTATATATTACATTTGCTTTTTCCAATTTGTCCAGTTTTGTTTTTGTTTTTGAAAATAGTTGTTTTAATGTGTTGTTGTTTTTTAGTGCAATATTGTATTTGTCTCTGTCGTAAATGTCGGAGTAGACTATCCTATTGGAGAAACCTGGAATGTGTGTCATTGTTTTGTATAATTTTGTGGGTTTTTCCAAATTTTCCCTGTCGAGTTTTTTTATCGCGTTTTTTATTATGTTCGTCGTTGTTTTGTGAGGAAAGCTGTTTTTTTGTAATATTTCTTGTGTCCTTTTTATGTTATTTCTGTGGTATTGTCTGTCGCTTATTTTTAGTACTCTTCTAACAAAGTTCTGTGCTGTGTTCAATATTACGTGTCTCGGGTGGTTGGAGTGAAAATTAATAATTCGTCCTGTGGCTGTAGGCTTCTGGTACCAGTCTAATTTTAAGGTGTTTTTTGTCTTTATTATCATTGTATCCAAATATGGTAATTTGTCTTCTTTTTCTATTTCTTGTGTGAACTGTATATGTCTGTGGAAACTGTTTAGTGCTTGTAGCGTGTCGTCAACTGCAGTCTTCTTTATGATGCAAAATAAGTCGTCAACATATTTTGTTAACAGTCTAGGTTTATTTTCTAAATTGTTTATTGTTGTGTCTAAAAGTTCTTCCATAACTATGTCCGCGATCACCGGTGAAGCTGGTGAGCCCATTGGCATTCCTTTTTGTTGTTCGTAAATGTTGTCCTTGTGTTTGAAATATCTATTGTCTTTGATGCAGAAAGTTAATATGTCGAAAAATAATTGTTTTGGTATTTTCGTATAATTAGCTAGTTTGTTCCATTTTTTCTTTATAATGTCTATGGCTGTGTTTATTGGAATGCTGGGGAACAATGATACCACGTCGAACGATATCAATGTTTCGTCATCATATATGTATGTGTTGTTGATTTTTGTCTTAAATTCGACTGCGTCCTTGACATTGTACTCTGAATTTTTTGTTAGGTGTTTTAAAATGTTGATTATAAATTTGCATAGTCCGTAAGATGGTGAGTTTATTGACGAGCAAATTGGTCTTAATGGTGTTCCCTCTTTATGTATTTTGGGCAGTCCGTAAATTCTTGGTGCAGTAGCTGTACTGGTCATTAATTTGTATTTTTCACTTGTAGTGATTATATTTAATTTGAACAGTTTTTCTACTAAACTGTTGTTCCGTGTTTGTAATCTGGTAGTCGGGTCATTTTTTAATCGTTTGTATGTGCACATGTCATGTAAAATCTCGTTCATTTTTTTCTCATATTCTAATTTGTCCATTGCTACCGTGGTGTTACCTTTGTCTGCGTTTATTATTAATAAGTTTTTGTTTTTATTAAGAAATTTCTTTGTTTGTTCCACTGTATTGAGTATGTCTTTCTCTCTATATGTTAGGGATCTTTTGTTTAAGTAATTGTCCATTGTTGTTATTAGTTTCGTTCTTGCGATTTCTTGTTTCTCTTTGTCTGTGTTCGTGTGTATAATGTCTTCTCCGTCTGCAATACATTTGAATTTTTTTTTTTTTTATAAATTGTTTCCTTAATATATCTAGAATATGGTGATAAAGTGAATTTTCGAATTCGAAGCCATTATGAAGATACAGCAGTTAGAAGAGGCATTGTTTTTCTCAATACTATGTTTTTCAAACTTTGCTCCATCATATCTCGAGAACGGCGTGGCCGATTCACTTCAAATTTATAGGGTCGACTCAGCATATTTAGACGCACGAAATGATAACCACCCCAAAAATTTAAAATATTCATATTTCTTCTTAACAAAAAGTTGTCAAAAATGCATGTTATTCGAAATTTTTTTGTTCTGAAGTCTATCAAAAATCCGATTTTCGATTTTTTTTTTCATAATAGTCCATTTCGTGGATATTAGCTTACAGATTAAAACACCGCCAATTTTTTAGTTTCAGATAAGCCCATCACCTGATTTGGGAGTGAGCGTCCATTTTTTCCAGGGAGTCGTCTTCAGAGCGTTATAACTTTGGTTCTAATGAATATTTTTAGCTAAAAATTTATATGTTTATTTTGAAACACTTATAAATAAATGATAAAAACTCCAAAGTCCTATCCCTTCATTGGTTCTCACAACAAAAACCCAAAAAACCCCCTAATACTTGTCCTTATTTTAATTTTAATTTTATTTTTATTCTATGTTTTTGTTTTTACTTTTGTGTGGTACATTTACATTTACCTAAGCGTTATGCAATATATCCATTTAAGGGGTTCTCTGAAAGGCCTCTTGACGCCATTCATTATTATTTAATTTTTATCATATGGCCAAAAACCTCAGTTGGCTGTCCTTTCATAAAATTTAACGTTAATTTAAAATGCAACGTTTTTCTTTGTTGTTGCATTTTTACTGCATTCAGGTGTTGTCAACGTGGTGTCGTGACACCAAAAATTTTTTTTCTATTTTCGTTATGAGGTCAAAGAACCTTCCTTTGCTATCGCAAAATAAAATTTAGAAAAATGCATTTTGAAACTTTTTTGGAAATTTGCGCGGGAAAACGTAACGTTGTCACGTCAAAATGGACGACTGATGAAAACCATGGCGCCTACTTGACGATATCATAACTTCGCCAAACATAATTAAATCTGCAAAAATAAGAGAGAATCTTGCAAAAAAATGTGGATGAAAAATAAATAAAAATTTCAGTATTTGAATTTTTTAAAATTAAAAAAAAAACTTTTGAAAAATTCTCTAACCAAAAAATTCTAAAATTGTTATCAAGACTTTTTAAAAAAGGAAGTTAAAAGATATTGAAATGGACTAAATTGTCGCGCTGACACTCTCTAAAGACATAGTTTTTAAAAGTTTTAAGTTTATAGTGGGTAGAAAGTGAAATTACGGCCAGGCCCGTGTGCACAGGGGGTTTTAGGGTTGTTTTCCGTCAAAAAATCTATTTGGTCGAAATTAAACACTTTTGGAACAAATTTTGCTACAACATGTTTCAAAGATCCTAAAAATATTCGAAAAATGTTATGGCATGAGTCAATTAACATATATGTATACGTCTTTTGAAGCACCGCATTTGTATTTCTTGAGCGTATAAAAAAACGCGAACAAAGAAATCGGCACGAACTTTTTTTGAGCGATTGTTAAATTATGGGGAATCCATCGTGAACAAATCTTTTTCACAACTAAATATGTGTTTATGAAAAGGGGTACGTTTTCTGGTGAAAGTAACGCCCAGGGATGCCTCAATCTCACGGTGTATCACATGGCAAGATCAATAGGCATTATCAGTTCGCGCATAGCATCAATGTCTTGTGGCACAACAACAGAATTTGGACGCTCTTTAAGAAATTCTTCAGTAAGCGAAGTGCGGCCCCGCTTGAATTCTGTGTACCACCAATAAATAGAGGTTTTTTATGGTGATGCATAGTCAAAAGTCGAATTGAGTTCATCGATGCACTCTTGTTGAGATAATTCACGTCGAAAGTTGTAAAAAATAATCGCACAAAAAAGTGTTAATTCCATTTTTTTTTTTTTATTTTGCTGAAATACAATTTGAAAAGCACTGTAAACAACACAATAAGCCCATGTACACTAAAATGTGAGTACGTTTAGACTAAAAAATTTCAAACTTTCTAATAAAAATGTCACCTACTCTTACTTTAAAAGAGGCTTCTTACATCTTAGTTTGGTCGAATCCATTGGAAAATAATGGATTAATTTTTGAGAATCCTACGAATTCCTTTGTCACACGCATTTACTCCCGAGACATTCTCGAGGTCGTCACAAGTTTCAGCGACAGTATTTCTGGCTGCAATTATTATCAGACGCTTTGCAATTAGTTCTTTTCCAGGTGATAGTTTCTTTGGGCGATTACAAACCATTTTTTTAATGGATATTTTTAACTCTTTAATTTCGATTTTCACTCAAATGACCCAAGGAAACATAAAACGAAAACATTTTGCAACTAAAATAGAAATGATGATAGTGGTGTAGCAAATATCTACAATTTGTTAGATTATCAATATTTTCTAGTGTAATTGAATAAAGTATCATAAATTTTCCTTATGAGAGTCTTGTTATATTAGATAGATACATCGTTTTAACTTCAACTCAGAATTTTGGCCTCTTTTTTTGGACATAATTTCACCTAGCTAATTAAACGTTGTCTGCTAAAAAAATTAAAAAAGGCATAAAGCTACTATAATAGCTTCATAACAAGCTAAGCTAACTCTTTTTTTTATTTAAATGAAATGTTTTCCTAATTTCATGCTTCACTGCTTTTAGGTCGAATTATAAACTTAAAATATATTTACTTAAATTATAGGTTAACACATCTCCACATATCTTTTCTGAACATTTGCACACATTTCTCCTCGTAGAGTTTGACTAGATGTTTTAACTCAAGCATTTGTGTACAACTTCAGCTCAATGTCTTCATAGCAATAATTTTTACCAACAATTGCATGAAAGTCCAAACCTAGTGCAATTATAAATCGATAGAAGAAAAGAAAAAAAAAACACAAATGAACGATCGACTTTGTGAGCAAATCACTTTGCAACGACTTTGCACCGACGGTGTAAAGAAAGAAAGTACATAACATAAGACAAGCAAAGTAATAAACCGCAATTTAAGCCCATTCATTGTTGGGAGATCTTAATTTTTGCAGGCTTTTACCAAGGCAACAGCTAGCTAACGGTAAATGAGGTTACAGCTAGTTCAGCTGCAATCAGTTATGAAAAAAAAAGCGAAAAAAAACAACAATAACAACTAAAAGTGCAAGTGTGCCACAAATTGCCACTTTCCACGCTTGCGTCAATAATTATTTCGTCAAATCGGTTTGTGCGAAAGTGTGTCCTCAAATAAATAAAAAAAAAAAACACTTACTTGTCAGCTCTGCTTGTCAGGATGTCATTAAGAGGGCGTCTCGTAAAAGAAACGGAAGGAAATAATTTCGTGTACTCGCTGAAGTTATAACCTTCGATTATTTCTAGAGATAAAACGAACGATCATGAAAAAGGACAACATGAAAAAGTTAGAAATATCCCCAAAAAATGTTGTATCCCGAAAATGTAGTGCATCCCGAAAATAGTATCCGATATCTCCATACAAAAAATGAAAAAAATTTGTTCTGACGGACTGTATTTAAGGAGCTGTCATTATTGGTACACCACTGAACTCTCATATGTTTTGGCACACGACTGAACGTGCTCACTGTGACTGAACGCACTCGTTTTGTTTTGATGCCTTTTTGACATTTAGCATTAATGCTTCTTTTTCGCGAAAAAAGTTTTCGGTGACAGTTGTTTATAATCATGGATTGAGGCTCGCTCGAAAATCGTGTTGTTATAGTTGACCTAAAAAAATGTGGCATGGATAGAAGCGATCTCCTTCGGACCTTGCGACCACTCGGAGTCACTCGTAATTTTGTGTATCGTACTGTGAAGTTGCTTGAGGATACTGATGGAATAATCGACCGTCCAAAATTCAGTCGTCCGCGTGTTGTAAGATCACCACGAGCCATCAAAAGCAGAAAATCTTGTCGCAGGAGATGAATATCTCGGCGCAATCGATATCTCGCATTCTTAAATATAACTTGGGGCTCAGAGCATACAAAAGACACACCGAGCACCTTCTCACGGTAGCGTTTAATTAAAACGTAAGCGAAAATTGAAAGCGTTACTTCTCAAGCACGCGGATAATGCCCACAGACGAATTCTGTTTACTGACGAAAGAATTTTCACCGTAGAGGAATCGTTCAATAAATAGAATGATAGAGTTTGGTGGGCAGTCGCCTATGATGGGGTCACCAAGATCCATTTTTGTAAAAAAGAAGTCAAAACTTCGGCGAAAGTGTATAAATCCGATGTTTTGGAATTGGTTGTAAACCATGGAGCTTTCAATAAGATTCTGCTATGGCCCATAAGGCTAAATTGACTCAAGAATGGCTCAAAAACAATGTACCAGTCTTCATTTCCACGGATATATGGCCAGCGGTATCCCAGACCTGAGCCCATTGGATTACAAATTGTGGTCCGTGTTAGAAGGTATAGCTTCTCTACTCGACACCCAAATATCGAGTCTCTAAAGCGCGCTCTTGTCCAAGCAGTGGAGAAATCTTTTATTGCTTTCATTTTATGATCAAAAAACCGTGCAGCCTCGGTAGTTGAGTTGTAGTGCGCCTGACTGTCACCTCAAAGATCACAGATTCAAATCCCGGCAAGGCCCTTCTTCACTTCAGTCTTTCCAGCCTACCGACTCGAAAGTTGTAGTTGGTGCTAAACTAACTGAGGTTAAGGCATAAGACTTACCTTGTTGTATTTTTGTATTGTTCCACGAACAGGTCTTTTACTTTCAACAGTTAACAAGTCAAGTTGAATGACCAACTAGTCAACTTGTTGAATAGGGAGCGTGATTGACTGCCACCCCAAAGTTCCTGGGCTCCAATTCTGGTCAGGTCATAGTCCTACTTTTAACCTCATTTCTCATTTGAAATTGAAAACTCATCAATATTTAAGACTTGAAGCTGTAGTTGGTGGTAGAGAAGTTTTTGGATGATAATTGACTGAGGTAAAAGCATAAGACTTACCTCAGATTCAAATTCACATGTTTCTATTACTTTCCGCCACGCTTAGAACATCCTACACATGTTTCAGTTGATTGCTCCTTTCTTTCCACTAATCTATCACCTTAATTCGAACAAAAAAGCAGACTTGACTGAATAGACTTAACACCTAAAACTGTTGGTTCCCAAATTTTTAATGGAGAATTTAATAAAACTTCCTTCCTTGCAGGATGATGAACCTCCCGAGATATGTGTCGTTGAAGGTGCTTTTACGCTACAAACTCTCACGCCCACCCAACCGATGCCATCGGTCGATGAGTTGGATATAATGTTTGCCGAACTGGTTGAAGAACTCGACCTAACGGCACCGAACAAAGAGGCTATGCTTAGCTTACCGCCGCAAAAGAAATGGCAAATTTACTGCTCACGCAAATCACCACTCGACACAATCGATGGCAGTCCGGCGGCAAACATAACATTGCCTCCTACGGCCGATTACTATATTGAGAGGCTTCAGGATTTGGCACAACATGTTGCGGTGAGTCCCGAAGATTCGCCATGCCATGAGTACAATGCGCGCATAGAGGGTCACACAACGTTTTTGGATGCTTTGAAGACGGCGTTGCGTACATCGGCTCACAGCTTTGTGCTGCGTTTTGTAGAGCTGGAAGGGCTACCAGCTTTGTTGAATCTACTGCTGAAGTTGGACATACGAGTGGCAAATAGCTCATTGCATACTAGTCTGATTGGATGTATCAAGGCATTGATGAATAACTCGGTAAGTTTGACCGAAATGCAATCGTGGAGACAGATTTTAGATACCTAACTTATCTCTCCTTTCATTTTTTGCCAGACGGGGCGCTCGCATGTTCTGGCGCATCCTACATCCATCGATACCATAGCGCGTTCTTTGGCAGCGGATAACATCAAAACCAAGGTAGCCGCTTTGGAGATTTTAGGTGCGGTGTGTCTAGTGCCGGGTGGTCATAAAAAAGTCTTGCAGTCGATGTTGAATTTTCAGGAATTTGCCGCGGAACGCACGCGTTTCCAGGTGGGTAACTCATTTCTAAACACTACCACCAACTCGAACACCATTTCTCCTTAACACAGAGCATTGTGAACGATCTGGATCGTTCGACGGGAGCCTATCGTGACGATGTTAGTCTTAAGACCGCCATCATGTCCTTTATCAATGCTGTGCTCAACTATGGACCCGGTCAGGAGAATCTCGAGTTTCGTTTGCATTTGCGTTACGAGTTTTTGATGCTCGGCATACAACCAGTCATTGATAAGTTGCGCAAGCATGAGAATGAAACCTTGGATCGCCATTTAGTAAGCATTATTTTGAAGTTGAAATTGTTGCTTTGTTTTGACTCATTGACAATTTTCTAGGACTTCTTTGAAATGGTGCGCGCCGAGGACGAAAAAGAGCTAGCACGCAAATTCAATCACGAGCACGTAGATACAAAGAGCGCCACCGCCATGTTTGATTTACTGCGACGCAAACTGAGTCACTCGCCGGCCTATCCACATATGTTATCGCTGCTGGAGCACATGTTGTTGCTGCCATGTAAGTTAGAGCCATCCACTCTTGCCATTTTAAATTTCACGATTCGTATTCTTCTTTAATCTTTCTTCAAAATAGATAACGGTAACTGCACGCAGCACTGGCTAATGTTTGATCGCGTTGTGCAACAAATAGTGCTGCAAACCGATGGACGTCCAAACAGCGATGTTGATCCGGATGATCCGAATAAGGCAAAACAGGCTGCTTTCAACCCGCAAGACCCCGATGTTGCGCCGCTACAGATACACGTCAGTGAGATCGTGCATCTGCTGGTAAAAGAAGAAGAGCTGACACAAGCACGCAAACGTGCCGATGAGTTAGAACGCGAGAACTTTGAAGTACAGTCGCGGCTCGCCAAGAAAGAGCAGGAACTCGATCTACGAATGCAGGAGAAAGAAGATCTGGAGACTAGCTTGGCGCGCATGCGAGAACGTCTCGAAAAAGAGAGTGCCAATCACTCGCAGGCAGTGCAACGTGCGCAGACAGCGGAAATGCGTGCCGAAGACCTGCAACATCGACTAATGACCGAACAGCAAGAACGTACGCGACTCGAGCGTTTGGTAACCGAGGGAAGCATACCGGATGATCAGAAAGTAGCTGGATTGACGGGTTGTAATGGTGCTGTTTCGCCTCCACCACCACCGCCACCCATGAATTTTGTGCCACCTCCACCACCACCAATGGCTGCAGCGCCACCACCACCACCGCCATGTCCGGGAGCCCCACCCGCGCCTTCAATGTTGCCGGCAATGGGTAAAAATCATTTTCAATATATTGCCTAACACAACTATAGCTAATAATCTTTTAAATACGCTTAGCTCCTCCGCCACCGAAACCCGAGGCTGCCAAAAAGAACGTGCCACAACCTACGAACCCGCTCAAGAGTTTCAACTGGTCAAAATTACCCGATGCCAAGGTACAGGGCACAGTCTGGAGTGAACTGGATGATACGAAATGGTACAACAACATGGAGCTGGAAGCTATTGATAAGCTCTTCTCTGCCTATCAGAAGAATGGCGTGGCCGTAAGTTAAAATCTATTCTAATCGGGAAATTTCTTGAACTTGTCCCTTTTTCTCCAACTCTCTTCATCAAAGCAGCAAAACGATGGCTCTATTGAGGATCTGCGCATGATGGGCACCAAGCAACGTACCAAAATTCTCTCTGTGATCGATGGCAGACGCGCTCAAAACTGCACGATACTCTTGAGCAAGCTTAAAATGAGCGATGAGGAAATTTCCAAGTGAGCTGAGCTGTGAAGTCGAGCATTCGCTCTACTGTTAATATTATTTTTACTTCTCTCCCACAGAGCTATTCTCTCCATGGACTGCAATGAGCAGTTGGCGCTGGACATGGTCGAGCAGTTGTTGAAGTTTACACCCTCGGCTGAAGAGCGCGCTTTGCTGGATGAGCATAGCGAAGATATTGAATCGCTAGCGAGAGCAGATCGGTTCCTCTATGAAATCTCAAAGTGAGTGCTGCAATGATTTTCAAAGAAATCCTAACTAATATTTTGCTCTATCAACAATAGAATTCCTCACTACGAACAGCGTTTGAAGAGTCTGCATTACAAGAAACGCTTTATGATCACCATAAATGATCTAATTCCGAGAATTACTAGCGTCATGGAAGCCTCACGTGAGGTAGCCAGATCAAGGCGTCTACGCAAGCTGCTGGAGTTGGTTTTGGCTTTAGGTGAGTTTATTAGAGACATTTGAAGGATTTTGATTTTCTGATCAAACCCCTTCTCTCTCTCACTCTCTTCACAGGCAACTATATGAATCGCGGAGCGCGTGGCAATGCCTCTGGCTTTCGGCTGGCATCTCTCAATCGTCTTGCTGATACCAAATCTAGTGCCGCCAAAGGCACCACTTTGTTGCACTATCTCGTGCAAGTGATCGACAAGAAGTTCAAAGATCTGCTTAAGCTCGAGGACGATATACCGCATGTACGTGATGCCTCCAAAGTATCGCTGGGCGAAATGGACAAGGACATACAAATGCTGCGCACGGGTCTGGCTGATGTAGCTCGTGAAATCGAGTTTCATCGTTCTTCTGGACCCGCTCAACAAGGCGATCGCTTTTTGCCTGTAATGCGCGAGTTCCATGCCCAGGCTTCGGTGCGTTTCGCCGAGCTTGAAGATAAGTTCCAGGACATGAAGACACGTTTCGATCGTGCTGTGCGTCTCTTCGGTGAAGATGGTTCTGTGCTGCAACCTGATGAGTTCTTTGGCATTTTCGACACTTTCCTAACGGCCTTTGCCGAGGCGCGTCAGGACAATGACAACTTCCGCAAACGTCAGGAGGAGGAGGAGAAACGTGCCAAACAGGAGGCGGAACTCAAGAAGCGCACCATAGAGCGTAAGAATAAGGAGGGGCTCATGTCTTCAGTGGCACGCAATCTGGGCTTTAAGACGGCAACAAATGGTGCCGAATCGCCAACGCGCGGTGTGGACAACAAGGGCGAATTCGACGACTTGATTTCGGCCTTGAGAACAGGTGATGTCTTTGGTGAAGACATGGCGAAATTTAAGCGTTCTCGCAAGACACGTTTAGGTAATGGCAGCACATCACCGCCACGGCACAGCCTACATCGCGAAGAAAGTCGCGAGCGTACGGTGAGAAGACAGTGAGCGCACAAGCAGGGCAGATAAGAGCAGAGCTTTTCAAAGCTCCGACGACCATTTTACACTAGAGGCGTAACTAAGAGTAGAGCTTTTGAAAGCTAAAACGACCATTTTTACACAAAATTCACTTCGCCGATTTAGTTTGATAAATCTCACACCTGGCAACTCTGCGCGTAATTAAGGCTGCATGCATAGAAAATTGTTAGTGGTTTCCAGGGTCAGCGTACCACGTGCTGTTGTTGTATTTTATACTAAAAATAAGCGAAATAAACTAGTACGTAATTTTTATAAAGTGAAAATCTAAGCTTTTAAGAGCTTTTTAGAGTAAAAAGTAAAAACCGCATGAAACCAAATTAAATTTAAATTTAAATTTATACATATTAAAAATAGAAAAAAACAAACATTTTTTAATATATTAAAAATATAATAATTATGTAAAGTTCTACTAATTTTTATTTAATAAATTTATTATATACAAAATAATTAAAATTAAAAAGTTCAATAAATATTTATAACAAATCCCAAATAAACAAGTAAAATTATGTACCTTTATAAATTAACAATTATTATCAGCAAACCACTTAAATATATTTAATAGATTTGTTAAATTAATGAAAGAAAAAAGAAACATTGCAATAAATGCAAATAACGGTTGCAAACCTGCATTAAAACTTATACCTAAAAAAAATCATCTCAAATGCTCATTATGTGCGCTCATCATTCTATATATATCATCAAACAATATTTTAGAAGTTATTAGTGAAAATCTATATATTTAAAAAATATTAATTGTATCTAAACATAAAACTAAACTAATTAATTTTTTGCCGTTTAAAAAAAAGCATTGCTTAAAAAAGCACACAATTTCATACAAAAAATATTGTAGCTTTTCTTCATGAACTTTCTTTTGGCATTTTCTCTGTATTTGCAAGTCATGTGAAGAGAAAACTATTTAAAGCGATTTAACAGTAAAATTGTTTGATACAACATAAAGAAGATCCGCCCCTCCCCAAATTAAAAATTAATTAAATTTACAAAAATTGCATAAAATAAAATGAAAATAAATTAATAAAAAATTGCATTTTTCATTATGCATGGAGAATAGACTAAAATAGGCAGAAAGTTGCTTTTTCGGACCGAAATCAAGAGTAAATGAAGAACTTATGATCAATTATTGATGATATCTCATATTTGCTTCAAAATTAGTGTTTTTAAAAATTTCCCAAAATATATCGTTTTTAGGGAAAATTTTTATTTTGCCCTGTAAACACATTTTTACGTACTTGCAATGGATTTTCATCAAAAATACTTCTTTTTCATTCGTTATAGCAACAGGAATTGGTAGTAACCTTTGGGAAATTTTTTTTTCTTTACTATGCTTTGGGCCATAAAAGGCGCATTTTTCATATTTATGCCAACTGCAGTTTACCACCTTGATGAAAAACTTCCCGGAATCATCACCGTGTGACGCTCTTATTTCGATTTCGTACAATTTTAAAAATGGATTTGAATTCTCAACAACGAGCTTGTATTAAATTTTGCATTAAAAATGGTTTCAATAATGCGAGGACATTGCAAATGTTAGAAAAGTGTTTCGGCAACGATACTTTGAAGAAAACAGTCGTTTATCAGTGGCACGAACGTTTCAGAAGTGGCCGTGAGTCCTTGAACGATGATAAACGCAGTGGCAGGCCGTCGACATCGAAAACCGAAGAAAAAATCAAAAAATCAAAGAATGGATGACAGTAGACCACAAATTGACCATTAGAGAGATGGCAGAGGAGTTGGGCATCGCTTTTGGATCCCTTCGAGACATTTTGGTTAATGATTTGGGCTTCAGACGTGTCGATGCAAAGCTGGTGCCGAAAGACCTGAATTTCATGCAAAAAAGGGACCGCGTTGACGTCGCAAAATACATGATTTTCAAGCAAAATCTAACCCAACATTCATCATACAGATCATTACTGGCGTTATGAGACGTTTGCGTCAAGCAATTCGCCAAAAAAAATACCGGATTTGTGGGCAAACAACTCGTGGATCTTGCACTACGATAACGCACCGTTGCACAATGCCATCGTCATCCGTGAACATTTCGCTGATTTGGTTCCCTGTGACGTTTTCCTATTCGGTCAACTCAAGAAACCGCTCCGCGGAACACGTTTCAACACCCAAGATGAGATCATGGAAAAATCGAAGATGGCTCTGATGGCCATACCGCAAACCGACTATAAAAAATATTCGAGGATTGGATCAAGCGCTGGTATAGGTGCGTTGCAGTTAATGAGGAGTACGTGGAAGGGGACAATATCGATTTTGATTTATAATCTTGTATTTTTAATTTCCTGAATAAATTTTTGGCATTTTTTGCACTTAAGGTGGTAATGATTGTGACAGATGTTATTTCCGTTAGAAATTTCTACAAAATATGGGAAATTTGCTTATATCTTTATTTTAAATTTGATATATTACCCAAAGACTTAAACTTAAAAATTATTCATTTTTTCATAGTTTCATCATTCTCAAACAGAGGCTTTCGAGAAAATTTCTCGAGAGTAAATTTTGTTCATTTCTAGTGTGACTTGGAAAAATTTCGATATTTATCCACTCGAAATTTATTTGTTTTCAAAAAAAAAAGAAAAGTATTTTTTAATTTAAATTTACAAAGGATGTTTATTAAGAAAGTAAAATTTAGCTTCCTTTCGAAATCTATTCACAAAATTTAGCATATTTTCTTAATTCTAATTTTGTTCGTTAAAAAATTGTTGTGGACTCTTTTAATTTGACTTATGGAGACATCATATTTGATGTGTGAACAGAAAAATTGTTTTTTAAATATTTCTCTAAAATATTCCTTTAAGGGAATTTTTTTTATTTTGTTCTGTAAGCATTCACTTTTGCTCCAAAAAAGGTTTTTATAATTAAGATGTCATATTCGTTTGAATCTTCTATAGAAAATTCCCGAAAATATTTCATCTAAGAAATTGGTAACCCTAAAATGAGAGCTTTTTTAAAATTAATTTCTTAACTAACTGATTTCTTTCCAAGGAAATTTATTTTATTTTTACATATATGTATATACTATATATGTCTTTGTATGAATTCGACAATACAACAAAAATTCTCGAGTGAAAAATTTGTTTAAATCTAGCAGGATATTCTTGTGTGACTCCACCCGAGTTGAAAAAAATAATAAATATCAAATTTTTTCCCCAAAAAAATTTTAATTTTTTTTATGTTTAATTTCTTTTATGGAAAGCTAGATATTATGCTATTATTATTAATTGAAATTTATAGAGAAGGCTTATAAAAAAAAAGAAAATTTTTCCGTCACAACCTTGGAAAAATTTGGGATATTTTCTTATTTTAGAATTAATAAAATTACGCCAAATTTTTGTGAGTTCTTCTATTATATTGTGTGGAAACAGAAAGTTTTATGCAAATTTCCCAAAAATATATGTACCTCTCGGGGAAATTTTTAATTTTGTAACATAAGCATTCCAATTTATTTCAACATGAGGTACCTACTTATGAAAACGATATAATTTTTGTTCGAAATGACTATGGTAAATATAAGAAATTTGCTTATATCTTGATTTTTGGCAGATAATGATCTGATAGAATGTATTTCAATGTTTACCATGATGGAATTTCCTTACTAAGAAAATATTTTTAATTTTTTGAAAACTAGAAATTATTTTTTTTGACGTGACGAAGTTACGTTGTACTGCTCTAGTTTCCAAAAAAGTTGAAAAATTAATTTTTTAAAAATTCATCTGCGTTTCATTGAATTGTTACTCGCTGGGTATAAGAGCTATGATTAAAAAAATAGTATGACCATAAAGGTTAATTCTTTGACTATATTAAAAAAACAAAAAAAAAATTTAATACGGCATAGGGACGTAGTGGGAGCTGCGTAAGCAACGCAACTGAAAATTTGTTACATGGAATTATTACTCGCTGAGTATTAGTGCTAGGATTAAAAATACGATACGCCAAAAAAGGCCTACTGTAAGCCCTCACAACAAAATTAGACAAAAAATTTCTGACATCATGGGGACGCTGAGAGAGCCGCTCAAAGATCGATAACGCAACTTTCATGCAGCGGCGTTGCATTGAAATTCTACTCAATGAGTATAGAACCTACGATAAAAGTTTAAAAAGGAAAATAAAGTTTTTATACATGGCTTTACGACAAAAATAAAAATAAAAATTCCGGCGTCGTCAGGTCGTGAATATAGCAGCTTATGTAACAGAAATGTAATATCGTTACATGGAATTATTACTCACTCAGGAGGAGTGCTACAGTAAATTTTGTTTTACGACAGCAGGGATGTGTTATTACGCTTCACAACTAAATTACAAAACAAAATTTTGCTGTCATGATTTCAGGGATGCAATCACATAATGCAGTAAAAATGCTACAGCCATGAAAAAACGTTGCATGGATTTTTAACTCTGTGACTACTGGTGCAACGGTAAATTTTAAGGAACGAAAACAAAGGTGATATCTTCGGGCATATGACCAACATAAAAAAAAAATTTGGCGGCGTGTCAAAAACCCTCAGGGAACAGCCTAATGTGACGCATATGCATCACTTTTGCTGGATTAATTGAAATTAGAGCACAACCAATGGGGAAGCAAAAAAATAGCTAAACGAAAAGCACCAACTCCAAATCCAACAGCAACTCCAACACCAACACCAGCACCAACACCAACACCAACATCAACACCAACACCAACACCAACACCAACAGTAACACCAACACCAACACCAACACCAACACCAACACCAACACCAACACCAACATCAACATCAACACCAACACCAACACCAACACCAACACCAACACCAACACCAAAACTAACACCAATACCAACACCAACACCAATACCAACACCAACACCAACATCAACATCAACATCAACATCAACATCAACATCAACATCAACATCAACAAAAACATAACATCAACATCAACATCATCATCAACACCAACACCAACACCAACACTAACACCAACATCAACACTAACACCAACACCAACACCAACACCAACACCAACACCAACACCAACACCAACATCAACACTAACACCAACACCAACACCAACACCATCACCAACACCAACACCAACATCAACATCAACATCAACAAAAACATCAACATCAACATAAACATCAACATCAACATCAACAAAAACATCAACATCAACATAAACATCAACATCAACATCAACATCAACATCAACATCAACACCAACACCAACACCAACACCAATACCAACACCAACACCAACACCAACATCAACATCAAAATCACAATCAAAATCAACATCAACATCAACATCAACATCAACATCAACACCAACACCAACACCAATACCAACACCAACATCAACACCGACACCAACATCAACATCAACATCAACATTAACAACAACAGCAATAAACTTCGTCACGTCAAAAGCTACGGGTGTGTCCACGGCACAGCCAACTCTTTTTTTTTATTTTAATTTTCTTACGAAAGAGATTTATGTAGTGAGGGACATTTTTTATGTGGTGATTTTTGGTTAAAAATGTATTGGATCTCTTTCAATTGCCATGTTGGTGAAGATTAATTATTTTTTTAAAATTTCCCAAAAATAACCCTTTTAGGGAAATTTTTTATTTTGTTTTATAAGTATTAATTTTTATTCAAATAAAAGATTTTTGTGAAAAATATATAATTTTTGTTCGAAATTACTACAGAAAATATGGGAAATTTTCTAATACAGTGGAGTCGGGGTAGTGTGAACCCTTAGTGCTGTGAACATCTCGCTAGGGTGAACGTAAAATTTTTTTATATTGAGTACTCTATAGCATGAACAGTGCAAACCTGTGTAACGTGAACAGAGTTCTTAGAGTAAATTCCAACAATTAAATAAAACAAAAGAAGACGAAAATGAAATCGCAACAAATAACTAACGGAAAATACCATGGTTGAATAAATAAGGTTGTCGCATGGGTGAGAACGAGTTCCCATAAGTGTCAAATCGAAGTTGACATCTCATACAAAATCTGAAAACGAAAATTAATAACATGAAAAGCCGTTGAAGTTGTTGTTGTTGCTTTTCATTGATTTTGGCAATTATGGGTACTGAGAAGAGAGTACGATCAGCCACGAGACAACCTTATTTATTCAACTATGGAAAATACTATTTACTGTTCTTTTTCATCTAATTTTTTGTGAAATGTAAGCTGAAATAAAGATCAGTCAAGTTCGTGTTTAAAATGTAGCAACAAGCAATCGCAAGCATGGCTTCAAAAAAACTAAAATTTTTATCAATAAATGAAAAAAGCGTCATGATTGAGAAGCTCGGAAGAGAAGCTGGATTGTCTAGCTTGGCAAAGGAATATGGTGTTGCAAAATCAACAATTTGTGACATTAATAAAAAAAGGCCAGAATCTCTAAAGTTATTCGGAAATTCGGATCTCTGAAGAGAACAACTTTAAAGAAAGGTGAGTATCCTCGCATGAAGACGGCTCTGTACAACTGGTCTGTGAAGCAGCGATAGAAAAACACTCCTATAAGCGAGGAGATGCTCAAGCAAAAGGCAAAAAAATTACATAGTGATTTTCAAGAAAAAGAAGGCCGTTTCAATGCAAGCTCTGGTTGGTTGACTGGATTTAAATCAAATAGGCTGAATTCAATAGAATGGGCTGAAGCAAATACCACCGATTTTTCAAGTATTCATGTGTTGCAGAGCCTCCGCTATCAAGCAGTACAGAAATCAGCCAATAACCGCAAAAAGCAATCTATAGATTCTATAGAAAAGAAAAACACCGCTAACTTGCAACAACAATGTACACATCTTTCAACATTTTTTTATGCAATGAATTAAATTTTATAGCACTTTTACATATATATTTAGCAAAATATAAATATTTCTCTAATATTTGAGTCGAAATTATACACTTTTGATTATTTGTACAAACCTTTGAACACATCATAAAACATTTCGCCTTTTAAATTGACAAGAATGTTAAACAAATCAAAATCGATAGTTTCATTATTTATTACACAAACACTTTCCACTATTTCCATTTTAATTTAATAACGCTGCTCAGAACTACTTAATTTATTTATAAATATTACTTTCCAACTGAATCCTAGCGTTGTGCCTGTCAACCATCGAGTTTCAGCTTCACACTGATTCGACGCTTGCTCTTTTTGTTGCATGATTTTCTTTTTTCCTTTCATTCCTTGTTTCGTTTTCTTGTTGGTTTTTTAATTAGAATAACAGTAACGTCATGGGCTGAGTTCGAATATTAACGCGTTATTTTCGTCAAATAGAAGAAACAAGTTTTAATTTTAAAGAAGACATTCCTAAAGATGAAGAAAATCAACCTCCAATGCATGCACACATTTCTCTAAAATATGGAAGGCTTGCTGCAGATATAAAGCTCATCCTTTCCATAATTCAGGAAATATTAGCTATAAAATATTGCAATGAACATATTAAATAAAAACACAGGTTTTCCAAGAACTATTTCTGCTTTTATATAATCTTTGGAAATATTTATAAAACCCATATCCAACTGCCTATCTGTTATTTAAGTAAAATTGTGTCCTTAAAACAGTGAAGCTGTTTCGATTGCGTTGCTAAGACATGTGACCTTATTTCGTTAAACCATGCAAAATTTCTCTTATTTAGAGAAAATCCTCTTTAAAATAGTGAAAAACCCATGCCCTTGAATTGAAGCTAAAGTTTCTTTGTTTTAGGGTCATTCATTTTTCTGAGTGTAGCATTAAAGATTATTTTATATCGAATTCTTAATTTATTATTAACATACAAAATCATGTATGTATGTAACGTATTTTAAATGAATAAAACTCATATTTTTCTGAACTGAAAATCAACCTTGATAGTATGAACAGCCTGGATAATGTGAACAGCCCTTGCAAAAATTAGTTCACGCTACCCCGACTCTACTGTATATTAATTTTTTTTTGTGGCAATTTTTGTAGGCCCATATTTCAAAATAAATATCTTATCGTTCGAACATTGTTTTCGAGCTTCCCTTAAAATATAACTTTCTATTATTTTAGATTTTAATAACGAAGGAAAACCTTGTAACTCCTACCGAATTGGGAAAATTAAATACATCAATGTAGAAGCACACGAAACTGGTTTCTTTGCCTTCATTTTTTTTCACAAAAATATTCCCATTGAAGAACTTAATAGTTTGCTCTGATATAATTAATTAATAATTACAGGCCTCTTAGAAAAAAATAGTAATTTTCTAACGAAACGGACTAATAAATGTATGGGAAATTTTTATTTTAGAGTTATTCTTTAGAAAACCATCTGGACTATATTATTTGATGTGCAGAAACAAAACAATTGTTTTTAATAAAATTTCCCAAAAATATCCCATCGAGGGAAATTTTGATTTTGTTTAGTTTGAATTAATTTCTATATAAGCAAATGTTCTTTATGGAAAATTTGTAATTTTTATTCGAAAACACTACAGGAAATTTGTGAAATTTGATTATGTCTTGACTTTTTCTTGAATTTTTTGTTAGAAAATCATGTGGACTATCATAATTGTCTTTGAAAAATTTCCCAAAAATATCTCTTCCAGGGAAATTTTTTATTTTGTCAGTTTACATTAATTTTTATACAAGAAATGTTTTTTAAGGAAAAGATTTTATTTTTATTCGAAAATTCTAAAATACTAAAGGAAATCGTGGAATTTGCTTATGTCTTGACTTTTGGCTGTCAATGACCTTTGTAGACCACTATTCGCATTAAACTTTTCCCATGGGGAAATTTCCCTTCTCTGAAACATTTTCGATTTAAGACTTAAAAAATATACAATTCTTTCGAAGGAGATTTATACATTTGGGATATTTTTTGTGAGGATTTTTTGTTGGATATGCTTTTAGATTCTTCCCTTTGGCAGTCCAGAGTAGAATACATAATTTTAAAAAATTTTCAAAAAAAAATCCCTTTAGGGAAATTATTTATTTTATTTTATAAGCATTCATTTTATTCAAACAAAAGATTTTTCGAAATTTTGTTCGAAATTACTATAGAAAATTTGGGAAATTTGCGAATAACTTGATATTTTTCTAAGAATTTTTATAAAATTTTGAAGGCTATTATTAAAAAATGAAAATTCATCGTTCAAACAGTGTTTTTAATCGAACATTAAAATAAAGCTTTTATCGGCAAGAGATTCAGAGTTGCAAAGGCATTTAGTAGCTGGTCACTTGACAGTTTTGAAAGATATTGCATTTCGGACATAATCTCCATGTATCTGCTTTATAATCCTATCAAAATTGAAGAGACATCCAAGCAATTGTACGTTTTATTAAAAAAAAAACAAATGGTACACCTCTTATTGATACGCCCTTAAGCATTATTGGCTGTTGTTATATTCGTCATATGTACCACAACAAATTCAAATCAAGATTCAAAACATATGTTTTCTACATACATACATATTATATTAATTAAAATTTTTCTTAACATGCAAATAAGCAGCAGAACAAACATTCTGTATGTCGCTGATAAGACCACAGACATGACTCACTCCGAACTAAATTGCTTGTGTGATAAACGAGATGTAAATCAAGCCTGGCTCTACCCTGCTGATGACTACCTGCCTGCCAGTCTAGCTCGAATTATGGATCATATTCAAAACCATTCTTGTTCATATATTTTGTTTTTTTTACTTCTTTACAATTCGTGTGTTTTACTGCGATTTTAAGTGTACACGCTCAAGCTAAGTAGAATCTGTTTTGAATCACTACTCATGCGTCACTTCTTCAGTTTGCATTCTGAGTTTTTCCCAACTGGTTGTAGCTGAAAAATGCTTGAAAAATATTTTATTATTTGCCTTGCGCTATGCGTTAATTTATTAAATTTATCGCAAATTGCTCTAGCCAAGGACATTAAAGTGTCCTGCCGGGACGAGCAAGGTCTCGATGTGGATTGGTTTGTCATTCTTCTATAGCAAATTGATATTTATTAATAGTCTATTTAATTGTTTTTTGCTCCCCAGGTTCTATCTCTACAAGCTGCCCAAACATTACATAAGCAACTCTTTGGAGAGTGATACCAGCGGTTTACAGTATCTCTACATAACCAGTCGCAGCTACGAACAGTGGACGCTGTCTAGCAAACATATAAACGAAAGCGACTCCATACCTGCTCTTACGCTAGATCCGATTTTTGCTGATCCCACACAGCTTGTAATCGGCTACAATGATGAGTTTCCCAATGGCACCACTTACTTAACTGGTGGTCACTCCAAAGGTGTTGTAGCCACAGATGGCAATACAGGCATTTGGCTTATACACTCTGTGCCCAAGTTTCCCTCAATACCCACGTATGAGTATCCCTCTACGGGCGCACACTATGGCCAGAGCTTTCTCTGTTTAACACTAGGAGGTGAGGAGGTGCATAAAGTTGGTCAACAGCTAATCTTCAATGAACCCAACATCTACTATGCGCGCCTGCCAGTAATGCTGGACAACAAGTTTCCAAACTTAGAGGCAGCTATGGAGCAACAATGGCGTCAATCGGCGCCATTTAACAACATTGTTGATTTGGTTACTTTGGCGGGCAAGAAATTTAAGTCGTTTGCCAAAGGCGTGAGGTTTGAGCAGGAACTTTATGAGGACTGGTTGGCGCCAACACTGGATGTCAACTTGCTAGTGGAGACCTGGCGCAATGGTGCCGGTAACATGGCCTCTAACTGTTCGCGCAGCGACAAGTGAGTACAATTGTCTCCATAGCCTTGCAAATAACTTTTAAATTGAATTGACCACGATTACAGGGTCTACAACATTGCAAAAGTGGAGGAGCGTAAGCTGCAGTTCTCTTTCAAGACAACCTATGATCACTCCAAGTGGGCTGTGTCTCAGGCAACGGGTCTTAAACTATGGCGTTGGCGCATTGGTGGCGCCGATTGGATTTGCGTCGGAGATATAAATCGCCAGGTTTTTAAATATTTTTATTATTATCGAACGTGTTCTTATATTTAGTAAAAAAAATCGAAATTTTTCTTAAAGAATCATCAATTGGTGCGCGGTGGTGGCACTGTCTGTCAACAACATGCCAAGGTTACAAAACTCTATCGCGACTTAGTGAGCAGTTATGAGCCATGCAAAAAGGCTCAAATTTTTTAAGATAATTTTTTAAAATATCGTAAAATAATGTTTAAACTAAATGTTAAGAAAGTATAATAAAAGCAATAAAACTTCATTTCTTGATTTTCTCCATTTTCTTGATTTTCTTAAATTCTAGATTTTTTTAATTTTTTTTTGATTTTCTTAATTTTCACGATTTTCTTAGTTTTCTTGTTTTTTTCTTGGTTATTGAATTTGTAAGATCTTTAATTTCTTGATTTTATTACTCATCTTGTTTGTCTCGATTTTCTCAGTTTTCTTGATTTTATCTGCTTTTTTGATCTTTTTTGATTATCTTGAGTTTGCTTTATTTTTTTGGTTCTCTTTATTTTCTTTTTTCTTGATTATATTGGTTTTCTTGATTTTAATGTTTAACTTGAAATTTTCTTTGTCAATTATTTCTTTGATCATTCATTTTCTTGTTCGTCTTAATTTTCTTAGATTTCTTGATTTTCTTAGATGTTTTATTTTCTTGGTTAACTTTATCTTCTTACTTTTCCTGATCTTCTTGGTTTATTTCGTGATTTTCTCGATTTATATAAGTTTTTCTTGGTTTTTTATTTTCATGTTTTTTCTTAATTTCAGTTTTCTGGATTTTCTCGGTGTTTTTATTTAACTGATTTTCTCGATTTACTTGATTTTCTTGATCTTCTTCATTTACTCGATTTTCTGGGATTTGCTGATTTTCTTGTTAATCTTGATTTTCTTCATTTTCTTGATTATGTTGTAAATCTCTTTTGAATGTTCTTAAAGGTTTTGAACATTTTGATCAATTTGTGTTTCATGACTTTCTCGAGTTTCTTAATTTCTTGTTGGTTTTGATTATGTTTATCTTCAATTTTTGGGATTTCTTGATCTTTTTGATCTTGAATTCATAATTTTCTTGATCTTTTAGATTTTCTTGACTTAAATTTCGTGATTTTCTTCATTTTCGTGATCTTGATTTTCTTGATTTTTAATATCCTCTTGATTCTCTCGTCCATTCATTTCATGTTTTTTTTTTCATTGCTTTTTTGTTTTATCTTGATTTTCGTGATCTTGATTGTTTTTATCTATTGGATTTTGTTGGTTTTTGATTTTCTTAATTATTAATGATTTTATTAATTTCCTTTTTTTTCATTTATTTTATTTATTTCATTTATTTTATTTCATATACTTATATTTTTCTCATTTTAAATTAAAAAATTGCTGTTTTCAAACACATGTTCGTTAATTTTCACTCATTTGGCACTCACCCAATAGGAAAAGCTATAACTTCTCCCAAGATAACTTCTTGGCACATCCTTTAAGACTCGGCGATCATATCCCTTCACTACAAAATGCCATTTCTTTTTTTCTATGAAGCTACTACGTAGGGGTATTAATTCTCCTTCGTCACATCTTCGAGAATGTAAGAGGTGATTAGTGAAGAATCGAAGTACCTTCTTTTGGAAATAAAGAATGTCAATGTCGATATGGCTATAGATTTTTTCCTATATTATTATCGTTTTCCACATTAACTGCAGTTACAAGCTGATTCCGCGAAAAGCTACTTCGTTTTGTTTTTTTTTTTTACTTTTCCATTTTTCGCATTTTCTTTCCAGCACGTCGCTTTGCAGCTGGCGTGTTCATCTCCTTAGGTATTAGTGACTTTTTCCAATACTTAAGGCAATAAGAAAAGATGGATCGCTTTAGAGGGATGTTCGCCTACCATCCGACTGGGCATTTTTATTGACTTTTTTACTATTCTTTAGGGAAGATATTTAATATTTTTTTTTATTTATTTACATATAAAAAAGTACATTTCAATAAAATAAACAAATACAAAAAACTATTGTTTTTGCATTTGAATTTTTCGCTTCAAACTCTTGACCAGCAGTTTATTTTCCAGCTCTTTCTTGGGACGCTTTGTTGCCAGAGTTTCATCCTGCAGCAATGCGGGCTTGATTGCCTCTGTATCGCCATCACCATCACCATGACGTCGCTTTAATTTTTCGTTTATTATCTGTTCGATTCCTTTGGTTTGCTTGAAATGCGAGTCGGTGGGATCGATATTGAAGAGATGTGAAGAATAAACGGCGCCGAAACGTTCGTCATTCAAATTGAGTTGGAAGTTATCTTCGGGTTCTTTGCGTTCCGCTGCAATTGAAGCCTTTGACTTTTTCAGCTGTTTTCGACGCTTTCGTTTCGATTTAGTTTCATTCTCCGCTTCCATGATTTTGCTTAGACTGAAGTGCTGTTTGCCCTTTTCTGCCATATCGTCATCGCTTAATAGCAGCTGCAGTTCCCGTTCTTTTTGCTTCTCCTCATCGTCTGATTCTCGGAACTTTTTCTTCTGTTTATTGCTTTTTTGTTGCGTCTTAGCTTTTGGTGCAGCAAATTCGCCGTTTGCAAACTCTTCAGCAAAATATGGATCATTCATATCAATGTCATCTGGCACAGCTTCAGAATCGGAGCCGCTTTCATTCGGATCTAGACCGAGCGCTTCTTTTTGTTTTTTCTTGCGCATATCTTTGCGTTTTTTATTTTTTTCGCTACGTTTCTGCAAAACTTTCTCAATGGGCGTTAACTCAGGCTTCTGTTTTGTTTTGGCATCGGAATCATCGGATGCAATTTCATCCGAATCCGAACCTTTGCCTTCGATGTCCCAAGTGATGGATAACTCACATTTCCTTGACTTTTCTTTTTCTTCCTGTTCGTTGATTTCGGCTAGCAATGCTTTGTATTTGGCGATGGCATCTTCTTTTTTCTTTTTCGGTTTCTTTTCTTCCTTCGACTTTTGTTCCGATGCAGCGTCATTCAGGTGGAGCTTTTCTACAGCATCATCCGCTTCCGCTTCATCGTCACCATCTTCATCTTCTTCACTGCTGTAAGCCACAATCTTACGTATATCCGCATCAGTCACATCCTCTAGTTTGCCATTAAGCAGCTTTTCACTTAGTTCTACTCGCTCCACTGCCGTCTCATCCCACGTTAAATCCACCTTTGCCTGTTGCAGCGCAGTGTTGACGAACTGGCGCGGCTGATAGCTGTTGTGGTCGGGCAACTCGGTGCACACCTCGGTGGGTTCATCTTCGTCGAATGTCGTGTCATCCGGTATGAAACGCAAATCGATACGTGTAGCTGAACTTTCATATTCGTTGCCGTCACATTCTTGATAGATTTTGTCGGCAGTATTAACACTATCACACTCTACAACAGCGTAGTAGTAGCGCAAACGATTCAGCTGGTACTGGCGCAGTTTTTCCATATGAAACTCATCGCCTTCCTCGGCGTCGCTGTCTTGCTCTCGCACAAGCTCCTCATCAGAATCCGAATCGTTTAAAGCTTTCTTGTTGGCACCCTGTAGTCAGCAAATTACAACATTAAAATAGGAAATAGAATCTAAAAATGCAATCAACTTACCGGTATGTCTTCCTTGTCTAATCCAACCAATTCCAATGGTCCACGACGTTCTTCTTCGGCTAAGCGTTGTTTGCCATACTCGGACTGATAAATCTTGACACTGAGCACGCTACCTCCAGGAGGTAGAAATGAGGTAAACAGCACCATAAGATCGGTGGCACGTATGCGATCCCAGTCCATGTTGCAAACTGCCAAACGACGTGTCGACTCTTCAGTTGTCGCTGCCTCACGGTCGAGTTCACCCCAAACATGATCGAGTTGCAGCTCTGGATCTTCCTCCTCTTCGGTAGATTCATCGCCTGAAGATGAATCAGTTACCAATCTGCCATGACCGCGCGCATAATCAACATCAGGGTCGAGCAAGCGTTCGCGTAATGTTTTAGGTTCCTCTTCGCCATCACTATCCAATGCATCATTTTCGCCTGGCTCTTTGTCACCACTGGCGCTGTTCGCATCAGATTCATCTGTCTGACGACTGATGGCTTTCTCTTCAAGCCGCTGCTCAGTTTCAGCATTTTCTTCTTCTTCGGACGCTGAACTGTCCAGTTCGTAGTACTTTCGCAGGTCATCTGCGGCACTTGTGTTGACGCGTCGTCCATACTTGTCCACTGTGTATTTCACATTGAATTTCTTGTCAGTGAACATGGACTGAAAACGTTTGTCGATTTTCACCTTGCGTTGTGACTTTGGCAGCTGCTTGAAGCGTGGATCCGTGACGAGATGCTGAAAGCGTTCATCTTTCCAGATTCCACTCTGCTCATCATTCTCATGGCGCCCTTTGTTTGCCTCCCTGACATCATGCGACTTTGGAGTTTTTTGCTTCTTTTCTTTGTCTTTAACCATATTTTAATCGTTTACTAACAAATTTAATACATTTAAGGCTATGAAAACAAAATACACCAAAGACTATTGTTGAAACATATCAAAACCACACGTGCAGCTATCAGCTGATATTTCGAAAAAAAATTTCGAAGATAGTCTATTACAATTTTAGTGCATTTGGACATAGGGTGCACCATGGTATAATAATACAAGGCATGATTTTTATACAGGTAGCATTGACAAGTATAGATTTTCTCAGCAACAAGGCAACGACCATTTGTCAAAAACAGTTCGTGCAACAAGAATTAAACGAATGTAAAAATAAATAAATTCCGCAAAATATGTGCGTTAAATACACAATTATAATAATGAAAGTTGTGAAAAAATTATGAGTGATATGTGTTTAACGTTTTCCAGCCGTGGTGTTTTAATAATAATTGGAAGCTTCTTTAATTCCGTCCATATGCATCTGCAGCTGCTGAGGTTGCTACATTTGAACGTTTTCAACATTTTTTCTTATGTTTGCACTTAATAACACAAAGTTCACAAGTTATCTTCGTTGTAGTAATAATAATTCACTATTGATTAAATAAAATAGGCAATATTTTGTAAGAAAATGTTTGGTTATTTGCAAGCGCTGAAACATAAACAATGGCGAAAACATAAGAAATAATTGAACGCTCTCTTTCTAGACATTTTTTTTGACAGATGGTCGATGCCCAAGCAACTGTCAATACTACCTTATATTATTATACCATGAATACAAGGTATCATTGACAACTGCTTATTTTCTCTTCTACAAGAAAACATCACCTGTCAAAAACAGCTGTTTGTGAAAATGCATGTGCAGCTACTGAAGTTGTTGTTTTTTTTCGCCTCAACTTTTTCAAAATTGTTTGTGTTTTCAACGGCCGATTGTGAGCGCTCTCCTTTTGAATATATTTTTTGACAGGAGATGGTTTCAAAAGCAATTGTCAATGCTACCTTGTTATGATTATACCATGGGGTGCACTACTGTATTCGGTTCTAAAAAATATCTGAACGATATAAAATTTTTTTGTTTTCAGTTTGGTTTGCCTTTTTCTAATGAATATGTTATATTAACGTCAGAATAACCATTGCTCAGTTCAGGATGTTAATTACAACGCTATGATAAGCTATGAAACCTTTAATGATAATACGGATCCACAAAGACGTCTTATAGTATGTTCACGCTCATAACACAAGCAGCTTTTTGCATTTTCGAAATTGCTTTTTGAATATTGTGAGCAAGTTCAAATAAGCAAAAAACACATTTTTTTATAAGCATACTGTTAAGCATACCGTAGTGCATTGAAGCTTTCATCAAAATTTTTTAAGATGATACACTCTTATAGAGCGCCCTTGTTTTCAACATATTTTTATTTAAAAAACTAATTCAGTAATTTATAGTTTTAATTTTTTGAATTTATTTGGTATGAATGCATTTTAAAGTTGATTAATTAATAAAGTATATATATGAGGCGTTCTGTGTCAAATCGGCCACACCCTCTAAACGTCTGAATTCTTGATATAAAAAGTTAAAACGGCAGCTTTATATTTTTCTTGAAATATCTATTTTTTTTTGCCATTTAGCGCTCTTAAAACCTTTTATAATTTTGAAGTGTTTTGGCCACTTATTGGACAAAGATGAACACGCAAAAAAAGTAACGTTAAAAAATTGGCTTAGGTTAGTTTTTTATTTTCTGTTTGATGATAGAATCTTGTTCCTTACCTAAAAATATTTTGTAAAGTGTAAATTTTGCTAAAAAATTACCCTTATCAGCAAAAGTGGGTCCAAAAAAATATTTAATGTTCAAACTTAAACGATTTTTTATTGAAAAATAAGTCACTGTAGTGGAAAATTTGAAACAAAAAGTGTTTAAAAAAATATAAAATATATAAATATACAGCCGTATTCATAAAAAATCTTTAAATAGCGTTAAAACGTTCAATAGTTAAAAAGCTTTTAAATGTTAAGAAGTCTTTTAAAATTTTGTTATTCATAAAATGTTGTAGCTGCTTTGTACTTAAAATAGGAACACTTTCGGTTAGAGGTGGAAAGAGTGTCAATAATGGTTTGTGTATTTGATAAATTCAATGAAAAAAAAAAAACAAAAAAATAAATAACTGGCCATTTCAGCCCTTGAAAGGACTTTGACCTAGCTTCTTATGAACAATTGTGTTGTGCGTGTTATGAAGTTTATACACAATTGACCGAGAACCAGACCTACATGATTAACGCCGACTCCGAACGGCGATGAACGGAATGTTCTTGTTCTCAAGAAGCTTTACATGGCATTTTGATTATTCTCTGAGGTTTGCCATTGTCTGCAGAGAGGTGGCGGCCGTACAGAAAAATTATTTAAATTCAAAAATAATTTTCTGTCGCTGCTGGGGTTCGAACCGTGGTCTCCAGGTTCGTTTACATAGCGGCCACGCACTTTAACCAACTACGCCACGGACGCCACCAAATTCAATGACCTTTCATATATTTGTTATAATTTTGTCAACATTTTGATGTTTAAACATCAACATTTTTTCGAATCTACCCCTGCACTGAAAAAATTGTAATTTTTTGTCAAAAAATATCTTTTTTGTAAATATTTTGAAATGTTTTGACAAATTTTCTTGTTTTATTTTCTTTTTGTTTTGAATTTTTTTATTTATTTTGAGTATTTTTGAAATATTTTCCATTTTTTTTGAAATATTTTAAATTATTTTTGACAAAATTTTTGCTCAAATGAGAGCAAATAATTTTAAAAATGCTTTACGAGGGATTTATTGAACGTTTCAGCCATTTTTAAAATTCTCTCATTTATAAAGCATTAAAAAGAGACTTAACGCTCTTCAACGTTTATGAATAATGTTTTTCAATTTTTTTTCGATTTTTTCCTTATGAAGGCTTTATAACCGATTCATAATTTTTTATGAATACAGCCGATAGTGTCCAAATATAAGTATAAATTAAAAAAATCTGATTTTTTTGGATTTTGCAAAAAAATGCCAAATTCAAAAATCTATTACTGTCAACATGTTTAAAAATAAAGCTGGAAGTTCATTCGTTGCATTTGCATATACGTCTGTGAATTCGCAGAACGCAATACAATAGAAATGTATGACAACTTTTGAGGGCGAGTTTTATGAATACGTGTCTAACATTGACAAAACGCAATTTACGCAAGAAAAATACCTACACAATTTTTCATTGCCTATTTTAAGTGTTTTTGTGTAAATACTATAAAAACTTCACAGAACATGCTAAAAGTTTTATAATTTTGCCGCTCTGCTTATTCTGAATGTAAATCGCAATCAATGCTATTATATTCTTGCGAAAATTGCGCCAGCGAGTATACGGACGCATAAACAAATGCAGTGAATTCTTCCAACTGAACTTTAAACTTCTCGTCTCTGATTAATCTCTTACAATTTCAACACCACATTTTGCTCCTCTCTATCTAAACAGCTGTTCAACATTTGTTTTCTGTCAAAATAACAACGAACTTAACCTCAAAATTCATCGCGGACGGAAATCTTTATTTTCATGTTTGTGCAACGATTTTTGTATAAATAATTTTTAACCAAAATCAAATGCAACAAATTTAAATTGTGCAAGATCAGAAAAACCGAAATTTAAGATGAACAGTTTAATAAGACGAAGTCACCAACTGCAACAGTTTCTGCGCTACAATCGTTTTCTGGTGAAGAGTTTTTGCACTGCCGCAGCGGAGAGCAATATAAAAGGTTTTTCGTAATAACTTTATAAATTAAAAAATTATTAAGTCGATTATTGTTTAGAAAAATTCTGCTATGAAGACTTTATTCGCGGGCGCCAAGTTGAAGCAGAGCGCAGCATTGTGGTGCAAGTAAGTTCAGAGAAATCCTTTCCTGAGCTCTATAACTACTGCAGCGCTTTTGGCAATATAGTTAATGCACAACACTATCGCATCTACCATGAGGACGATATGCATTACATACTGCTAGAATACTCAAGCGCACAAGAAGCGGCGGCGGCCATTGATGCAACGAGCTATAATGAAGAGCTGCAAGGAGTGCCTGTACGCTCGCCCTTTCTATGGTTTAAGGCAGCGCAAGGAAAAGCAAAGAAACAGCTTAAAGCGAACGAAAAGCTGCTGTCATGCAATAAGTCGCTGCAAGTGGTAGAAGGCACACGCCTCATAGAAAATAGTGATCTACATGCATTGCTTCAAGCGGCACCCTGCATTGAAACGCAGATAAAACTGTTGTATCAACACACGCAGCTTAATGACCTCGGTGTACGCATGCGTTTTCTGGCGGCGCTGCAGTTGCAGTCAGCTCTGTCTGGCATGTTTCCTCAGGCAAATGCACAACCTTTTGGCTCATCTGTCAATGGGTTTGGCAAAATGGGCTGTGATCTGGATCTTATACTACGTTTCGATCGTGAGCCATTGGGCGAAGAAGCTACACGACGACACGAGTCACGCTTAGTTTTTCATACCAAGGAGAATCTAAACAATGGACGTTCGCAGGTGCAGCGGCAAATGGAGAGTATAAGCGATATAATGCAACTCTTTCTGCCCGGCGTGTGTCATGTGCGGCGCATATTGCAGGCGCGTGTGCCAATCATCAAATACCATCACGAACACCTGAATCTGGAGGTGGATCTCTCGATGAGCAATTTGTAAGTACTAAATTTTTAAGCTGTGATAAGAAATCTTACCAGTGAGCTGATTGATATCAGTCGTTTTATCTATCGAGTCCGTTGATGAGTCACTGCTCAAGTTAAATTAAAAAAATGTATTTTTTGGTTCTTGAAAATTCATGCTTTATTCTTTTAATGCTTAAACTAACATAAAATTTTGTAAAATATGTTGAATGTTTGTATGAAAAACTTAGCAAACTAACAGTAGAAGCTTTAAACTAAAAATAGTTCATTCGGCGGTTTTGAAAATGCTAAAAAAAAATTGTCGTTTTGGGTGTCTATCCCAACATGCACCTAATGCCTGTAGGCTCTAGCCTCCTCTTCTTCCTTCTTGACTGCTTGCACCAAAATTAAGCTCATCACAGCACAAATAACATTCAGCATAGCCAATGAAAGAGCCAAAGCAACAATCCAAGCCGATTTGCCCTCAAAGAACCAGGTTAGTTCATCGACGCAGCCATTAAAGAAAGCATTTCCGGTGACTGTGTCGCGACATGATGTAGGCAATGGTTGATGTAGATCCCAGTAGTCCCAAGGTCCAGTAGCCCCACAGCAGCCGATGTTCTCTTGAATCATATTCAATACATATGAAGAATATGAATACTCAGAAGTGCTAACGAAGCGCTTGAGTGTTACATGCAGCAAAGGCTGCAGACTGGAATGGATAGTCGAATAATCCATTAGGACGGCACAGCCAGCTATGGCGGCCACAAAGCCAAATATTTGAGTACCTATAAAAACGAATAGTGCCAAAGTATTCTCCATGAGTGCACTGAGGCAGCCCAGAAAAGAAACAGCCATCATGATGATGCTCATAGCGATTAGAATGTAGACGCCAATGTAGAAATTTTGCGCTTCCAATATGCGCAGCCAGTCATTAAAGCCGGGTTCGGCGCGTAGCCAAATTGTTAGAGCGAACAGTGAGGTAGCCAACATCCAGCTGATGATGTTAAAGCAGAAGAGCGTGTACTTGACGCAGCCTATCTGCTTTTCTAACGTGTTCTCTTGACGTCCTAGGCCCATGTTTGCGGTGGCTGTAAGAAGAAATGAAAATATTTTTAAGTTAACTTTATAGTGTTGTCTTTGACTTTAGTCTACACAATCAAGAGATTCTTCAAAAAAGTGAATAGTTGTTTTTTTTTTTTTTTTTTTGTAAACAGCAAACCTTTTGATATTCTTTCGTATTTACAATTTAACACAGTTCAAGCCTCCAAAACGATTTTCCCCAATACGTCTGTTTTTTGCTTTCAACTCAAATCTAAAAACTCGGTAGGTGTTTCAAAATTAAATAAAGTTTATTATTTTTATAAAACAAGTTTAATCTCCAATTTAAAAATTTGAATTTCAGAACTTAAATTTAAATCTCAATAAATGAAATTCATATATCAAGAAAAACTATTTAATTATAAATTATATTCAAAAATCAACAAGAAGATATTTTATACAAAGTCTACACACCAAGCATCAAGTTACGTGGACTGGCATTTTTCATAAAGCATTTTTTTTTTTAAGTCTTCAGTTTTATTTAAAATTCAAATAAACGTCTCTATACTTATTTTATAAACAAAAATTTACAAAAATACTCTCCACACATCGCAAATTTGGTATTTTACAACTCTTATAAATAAAGATATACGAGTTAATCAAAGTCTACAAATTCATTTCAAGCCTCAAAACGCTTCAAAACTTTATATGCATTGAAAATCTGCATAACGTAAAATTTCTGAATTAAAAGAAGTCTCCAAAATTTTTTTTCATGTCTCCCTGCCTGCTCGGTCTGCTTACGTTTCAAATCTTGTTTTTACTTCTATTTTTTTGTTTTTTTTTCCTGCAACAAGATCAACGCCAAAAAAGAATTACTTTTGCTCTAAAACAGTGGTGCTCACTACATGGTTTCCCATAGCCCCCGGGCATCGTGTGTTGTTGAGCTTTTGCACACGAAGTAGCAATCGGCTCGCTGTGTTTGTACACTGCGTAAAAGTTTGTTTTTTCTGCTGTGCTTTAAATTTGAAGTATGCTTTGAGGGTGTTGCTCGCTGTCTTATTTATGAATATGTGTACGTAAATATATTGCAATGTTTCAGGAAAACATTATTACCCAGCAAACATTATGACTCTTAAAAGAGTCTTTTAAGACTTATATAAATGAGCGTTTATCGTCATAATGCGCTCAAAAAAGACTCTTTTATGAGTACATTTTCATAGGTTGTGGGCCTCAAAATATGATTCATAATAATGACTGTTTTATGCCTCATTTAATACTCAAAATTAAGACTCTTTTAAGACTCATATATAATACTCTTTTAAGACTCATTTTAAATACTCTTTTAAGACTCATAATAACGACTCTTTTAGAACTCATATAAATTAGTCTTTTTGGACTCAAAATTAAGACTCCTTTCAGACTCATTTTAAATACTCTTTTAAGACTCATAATAAGCACTCTTTTAAGACTCACAATAAAGACTTTTTTATAACTCATATAAATGAGTCTTTTTGGACTCAAAATTAAAACTATTTTAAGACTCATTTTAAATACTTTTTTAAGATTCATAATAAAGACTTTAAATAAATACTTTTTTAGAACTCATATGTGTATGTCAATGTCTTTTGGACTCAAAATTAAGACACTTTTGATAGTCATATTTAAGAATCATGGAATGGAATTTTAAAGACTCATACTGAGGATTCTTTCAGAACTCATAGAAGTAATTATGATCCATTTAGACTGAAATATATTTTTAGATTTAAATTTATTTAAAATATTTGATAGTTGAATAAAAAAAAATGACAACAATATCTTTTTTAAACATTTCAAATAAAAAGTAATAGTAGAAAAATTTGAAGTCATTTTACAATCATATAAAAGACTTCTTATGAGTCTTTTTATTGCGTACTCATAAAACACGCATAAAAAATACTATTTTTTGAGTCTTATTTTTGAGCAATCATTTTAGAATCATATCAAAGACTCCTTTATGAGTCTTTTTATTGCGTACTCATAAAACACGCATAAAAAATACTCTATTTAGAGTCTTATTTCTGAGCAATCATTTTACAATCATATAAAAGACTTCTTTATGAGTCTTTTCATTGCGTACTCATAAAACACGCATAAGAACTACTCTATTTAGAGTCTTATTTCTGAGCAATCATTTTACAATCATATCAAAGACTTTTTTATGAGGCTTTTTATTGCGTACTCATAAAACACGCATAAAAAATACTATTTTTTGAGTCTTATTTTTGAGCAATCATTTTAGAATCATATCAAAGACTCCTTTATGAGTCTTTTTTTTGCGTACTCATAAAACACGCGTAAGAAATACTCTTTTTAGAGTCATTTTTTTTAGGTACTCAGAAAATGTTTGCAGGGTACATTTTTGCTTGATGTTTTCTATGTTAAAATAGCGAAAAACAAACACAAAAATAAAAAACACAAATATAAATATTATTATATTGAAAATCCAACACTCGACAAGAGTTCCTTGCACCAATGTTGTGAGAGCTTTTAACAACTTCTTTTTTCAGTGTAAAGCTGTGCACTCGAAAAGCTCTTTTTGTTGTTGTTTGAATCGTGTGTTGATCACCACTGCTCTAAAACTAAAACTGCATTACGACACTCATATCAATTTTTGACGCTTTTTAAAAATTTTATAAATTTTTATAAATTTTCCGAAGTCTCCACTTTAAATAAAATTCACCCAATTTAGTAAATTATGAATTTGTAAAAATTCACCCACTTTTTTATCGTATTGTTTGAAAAATATATCGTTTGTACGCAAGTTTTGTACAAAAATCACTTCCACTTGTCTAGAAAAACCACTTCTTTTATTATGCGATTTGCTATGAAAAGTTGAGCTTATCTAAAAAATAATCAAAAACACAAAATTATTTTGTATTCTCCCATCCCATATATTAGCAATATATTACACAAAATCTCTATAGAAAAAAAAATTGTTCATCGAGTAAAAATGTACTTTGCTTTTTTTCTCTGAAAATATAAGAGGAATATCCTCATAAAGTGAGGAATGTAAAATGGAATGCAGCACATCTCCTACAAAAACTTTCACATATTTTCAAAATTGCATAAGCTTTTAATACAATGCTTTTTCTAATAATATCGTTTCCTTAGAATAACAAAAAACTATTAGAAATTCGTATGTTTTAATTTCGATGCAAATAACTTTGTTGGTTTTGGATATATTTCATTCAATTTTTTTTTTGTTGATAAATTCAATTCAAGCACTAAATAAAAATAATTTTAAGGGTACCGTTGGCTAGCGTGCCTATATATTTTTAATCTCTTTTTTAAAAAAAGGTCCAAATCCTGACTTTTTGCTCAAAAGTTGTTTCAGTTTTACGAACAATTTTATTAACTGTTTCTGTCATCAAAAAACAAGACCTACTCCCAGTGATTTTTTAAAGAAATTAATTTTTTGCAGACGTTGCTTTTATTCTTGTTATAGAATAGTTAAGCTTCAAGAAAAATTTATGTAAAAAAATTATAACAATATCTCTTTCCGATCAAAAGTTAACACTATAAACCTATTTTATCGGCCCTTTGGCATCTCCTTATTTTCAACCGATAGAAAAATATGAACCTTTAATATGAGCTTTTAAGTAATTTAATAATCAACTAGGTGAAGCTTTTTTTTCATTATTTGGATTTTTAAAAATATTAATATGAGAACTAAATCTCAAAATTTTTACAATTTTTCACCCGAGTAAAACCGGGTATATCAGCTAGTAGCTAATAAAATGATAAAAAAACTTAATAAAACTTTTATTATAATTTTTTTTTATAATAAAAACCAACTCTGCAGACAATGGCAAACCTCAGAGAGGAATCAAAATGCCATGTAAAGCTTCTTGAGAACAAGAACATTCTGTTCATCGCCGTTCTGAGTCGGCGTTAAACATGTAGGTCCGGTTCTCGGTCAATTGTGTACAAACTTAATAGCACGCACAACACAATTGATCATAAGAAGCTAGGTCAAAATCCTTTCAAGGGCTGAAATGGCCAGTTATTTATTTTTTCAAGAAAAAAAAATCTGTTCTTGTCATAGTGCTTAAATGCATTTTTATATTTTTAATATTTTTCTGCTTTATCAAAAAATTTCAGTAAGTCTCCACTTTCACTTAAAGTCGCTTTGCTAATTTTAAATAAGTTTGCTCCAGCTACTGTGCCCGCAACTATTCGTTTTTGATGGTTGCTGAGGAATCAAAAGCTTTGCTCCAAAGCGAATATAGCTTCTTTTGTACTCAACAAGAATTGGTCTATTGTTTGATTGCATTCTTATCATTAAATACGCAAGAACACATAACAACAATAACAATGTCTAAATTTGTTGACTGTAAAATAAGTCTCCACTGGCTGACTAATAGTGGGCGATGCCATTACTCATCAACAGCGCTGTAATTTTTATTTTTTTAACCTAATTTGGTTTTGAAAACTGGAACTCAATAAAGGTTTTAGTAGATTTTTAAATATTATTTGCATTTCAATTTGTAAAATAAAGTTATTCTCATATATTTTCGAAAATAATTACAACACTTGGTTTTTTTTTAATAAATAAATATCACTCTTTTAGTTAAATTGTACGTTTTTTTATATTTTTCTCTTTTCTTGAGGTTTCTTATTAAATTATATATTTGTTCTAATTATTTAATATCTTAAATCACTTTCAACCACACCTTATTTATCTGCCTTTTTTTAAAATTGTTATTTTCGTTTAGAAAATAACTCCGTTTGGCGGAACTTATTTCTATTAAATAAAATATATTCGACCTCGTTACCGTCGTCGTTCAATTCGTTTTACAAAATTTTACAAAAAAAAAGTGTTTCGTCGACTTGTCCGCTTCTTCATTGACAATGTTGGAAGCGCCCAAAGCATAGAAATTCTTGAGCGTTAGCAAAGCTTTTGATAAGATAGCAACAGTTCCACAGAGATAAGATAGCGCCAAAGATAAGCCTTGCTGACTGTCTTGCTGTGCAACTAGTTGGAGTGGGATAGCTTGCGACAGGCTTTAATATCTTCGATGATGATATTCTGCTATTTTTTTAATGTTGTGCAATTTCGTTTTTTTTTTCATTACTTTTATTTATATTTTTCTCTGTAATGGTTTGCTTATCAGTTTATTTGCTTATAACGGTGTTAACCCACTCATACAGTTGAAATTTTTATCAACTATGCATTACTTTTGTAAATTTGTCGTCTGTTTGTTCCAACCAACTTTGGCAATGTTTTTGTTAATAAATCGTTTTTGAAAGCTGAAATGATTCATAACGATTTTCCATATAAATATTTATGATTAATTGCTGTTGGCAATGAAATTCAATGGTTGGAGAGATATTTTGTAGAGATTTTTATACGATTATAAAGTGTTTTTTTATATAAACACAGAAAAAGCTTTTAATGCCAAGCTTTGTTTTTAGATGGTATTTTTACTTTTTTAATTTTTTATAAAAAAAATGTTATCTTAATGTTTAATTTTTAAACTTTATCACGCTCTTCAATATGTTAAAAACGCATATATTTTTTTTGTTTGTCTTTGTATTTATTTTATAAATTTTTTTTTTAATTTTTTAAACTATTAATTAAGTTGTCTCCATCGCAATCGATTGTTTCTTACTATTTCGCTCTTTTCTAGAACCGGCTTCTACATGTCTGAACTGCTGTATATGTTCGGCGAACTGGACGAACGTGTGCGCCCTCTAACCTTCTGCATACGCCGCTGGGCCCAAAGCTGTGGTCTGACAAATCCTTCACCTGGTCGCTGGATCTCAAACTTTTCCCTAACCTGCCTGGTAATATTCTTTCTGCAGCAGTTGAAGCAACCAATTTTGCCCTCAATCAATGCCCTGACAAAATCCGCCAAAAAGCAAGACATACGCATCACTGAAGATGGTGTGAATTGCACGTTTGCGCGTGATATGAATAGCATAGGATTTCAGAGTTGCAACACCAGTGCTATCAATGAGCTGATGTTGGAATTCTTTGAGTTCTATTCGCAATTCGATTTTCAAAATCGCGCCATATCACTCAATGAAGGACGCACAATACTAAAGCCTGATCACTCGGCGATCTATATAGTAAATCCTCTGGAGCAGGTAAATGCCTCTAAATTCAATTTACATATTTTTTTTTTTTTACTACTAATCTTAAATAACTTTTTACTGTAGGTTTTGAATGTCAGCAAAAATATTAGTCTTGAAGAGTGCGAGCGGCTGCGAATTGAAGTGCGTAATGCTGCATGGGTGCTAGAGTCTGAGGTTGAAAATCCCGCCTTGCCTGAAAACGCCAAGTTGGAGTCGCCATGGGGTCTGCTAAATCTCTTCAAAACCAATGAGAAGTCGATCATCAAGCCAACTATGTTCTTTAAGCCACGCATGGTGGATATAAATGAGCTATTTGAGAAGAAAAATGCTGAAGCAGCTTTAACTGCCACAACTGCAGCCACTAAAGCAGCAACAACAAAAACAACACCCATACCAACAGCTATTAAATTCAAAAATGACAGCGTGCGCCAAGAAGTTCAAAGCATTAAAACACAAGCGCGAAGCGACTTAAAACAGCTGCGCATGAACAGCAGCAGCTCTGCGAAAGTGGCAAAAGTTGAAGGCGCCAAAGGGCGACGCAGATGAGTTGTGTAACATATTTTTTAGCTCAATATAGCAGGGCACCAAATAGTTGACTAACTGCCTAGCAGATTTTTTATGTTTAATTCGTAAATTTTATTCGCTTTAAAATTTACAAATAAAAAATTTGTACTATACATAATTGTATCTTGTATTTTAAGTAGTCGATAAATACATATTAAGTGCAGCAAAAATAAAACAAAAATAAACAGTTTTCGGAAAGTATTTGTTGTTTATTACAATATTTACGTTTCTTATTAGCAAATTAAACTGATTAAACTTATATTTTTTTTTAATAAAAAACAAATTTTTAATTATCCTTAAAACTAGCTCTTCCGATTTATAAAACTATTATTGAATTGGGCGACAGTACATTTTTGCAAGTTGGAAAAATTAAGGATGTCAAAAAATATCCAGGGAAATGCCAACATTTGGCATAAGTTGCACTTATGTTTAAGTATTCCAAACCAACTTATGCCAGAAAATCCTAAATTCAAGGAAACATAAAATGTATCCTTTTTTAAGGGGAACAACCAAGCAGCATCATGTATGTTGTCCACATTTATTTAAGCAATTTATGTAAGCATCTTATCAATTCTTATTTTAGGCGCTTAAACACTTAAAAATGATAAGTGTGATGCGATCCTAAAATGGTGGCAGAAATTTGAAAAGCTATTCATGCGTGTTTTATGATTACGTAATTAAAAGACTCATAAAAGAGTCTTTGATATGATTGCAAAATAACTGCTCAATAATAGGACTCTTAAAAGAATCAATATTAATTCTTGCTTCATGAGTTCTCACAAAAAGAACTCATTAAAAAGTTCAAAAAATTGTTCATAATGCATAATTATAAAAAGGCCTCATAAAAGAGTCTTATATACGAGTGTTTTATGAGAACTCGACAATTAGGTTCTGAGAGGATTTTATACACTTTAAATTTATATTTTTATCTTAATATATAAAAACGTTGGTGCATATGGGTGTCTGACCATCACGGCTGATCTTCTGTAATTTGTAATGTGATGGTAATTTCTGAGATGTGAACATTTTTTCAAAGTAAATGCTCCCACACGTCATAATTTTCTTTCAGTCATTCAGTGTGCAGTTGAGGAGCTTGCAGAATCGAATGAAGTCGAATCGAATATGGCAAAGTGAAATTTTTATTTTTTCTACAATTACTTTTCATTTGAAATGTTTAAAAAAAATGTTTTTAATTTTTTTTAAAGTTTTCAGTTATAAAATATTTTCAATAAATTTTATTCTTAAAATGCATTTCAACCTAAACGGATCATTGTTACTTTTATGAGTTCTGAAAGAGTCAACATTATGCGTCTTTAAAGATTCCATTACATGATTCTCAAAAGAGTATTAAATGTGGCTATTAAAAGAGTCTTGCTTCTGGTCCAAAAGATTAATTTATATGAGTTATAAAGGAGTATTTCTTATGAGTATATAGAGTTTTTATGATGAGTCTTAAAAGAGTATTCAATATGAGTCTTAAAAGAATCTTAATTTTGAGTCCAAAAAGACTTATCGCGGCATTTTGTATCGCGGAAAAGCAGGAAGCGAATCTTTTTCAAGAACAATTTTTCACCGGCGAGCTCGCTATCGTATCGCTTTCTGCTCTCTCGTGGGAGAAAAAAGTCCTTCGTGGCGAAATCTAGAAGAGCAGAAAATATTCTTACTTAGGAGCAGAAAATGAGTCTTCCTTTTGAGCAGAAAGCGATTCTTCTGCTTTCTTTCAAAAGGGCGTAACAGTGGTGTTTTGATTTTGAAAAAAAAAAATGTATCCCCCAGAAGTAACGATATCGAATCGCTTTCTTTTCGCGCAAAAGGAATCTCGCCTAAATAACTTCCAAAAGTATCGCTTTCGCTTCGCTTCGACGAAAGGCGAACAATTTATCTTCCAAATGTTGGCTGGGATGCATTAAAACATACAGTCCGTATTCAAAACGTATTGCTAATAACTTTTGCTTTGCGTACACTGTATCAGATGAAAACTCCAGGCACCGCTATGTTTCCTAGTACTTGGTTTATCATAGACCATAGACATCGTTCATACGCTCAACATATCTTTGCCAGCGCAGTCGCTGAATTTTAATTCGCCAAACTGTGCTGTAGACAGATGCAGATCATCATTGAATCTTAATCGGCATTCACCAGCGACACATATGGGTTCAAAGACCTCACGAAGTTTTATTCGAAGTGTCTTCTAACTCGCCATCATCTAAGCTTCGTTGCCAGCATAATGATAAAATATTATAACATCTTAATTTTGCCCTTTGAGAGAGGTCTCTGGTGTTTAAATTGGGCCTACCTAGCCCTTGGTTACTGTTGTCAAGGGATCCGCCTTTTGAAATTAAGGCCGACGGCAGAATTGTAAGGTTCTGTTGTAGTTGTCTACAATAAGTTTCCAAGACTTTGCTTGAAAACCAAATTATCTTTCGGTTTAAGATCAGACAATGAATTACAACATCAATGAATTAAATTTTTAAGCTGGAGAATACTTAAATCACTGCAATTCATGATGTCTACATTATCAGTATATGCAAATAGCATGAGAATTCTGTAGAAGTTAGCGCTACTGTGGTTCAAGTCTACTGAGCGAATTACCTTTTCTACCATTAAGTTAAAGAAACTATGTATTAAGGAGTCATTTTGTTGACACCTCGTTTTATATCAAATGACTAGGAGAGCTCCGTTCCAATTTTGACTGAAAGGCAAGTCAGTTAAAACTCTCAAAAACGATTCAGCTTTATAGAGATACCAAATTCAGCTGTGTCATATAGGTGACTCCTAATTTATGCTATCTAATTAAGTTTTAAACTCCAAAAAGAGTGCTCTTTCAAATAAAATTAGTTTGTTGGCAAAGGGTGTTTACCTTTGTTTGGGGCTTTACCCTTTGTATTATGATAGTTGCTAGGGGAAAGATATCATGAATAAGAAGGCTGATCAATCAATTTGAAGCGCAGTTTGTTAATTTATGAGAATGCAACAGCGGACAAGTGAGTATGCGCATTGTCTTGACAACTTTTTTTTTCTTTTGCAAATGAGGCACCATTTGATGCTTGATTCCTGTAATTTGTCGTAAAATGCTGAGTATTAGAACCCAGTCATCGTGCGACCCTCTTTCGGAATCAACAGCTCTACACCAATAAAGATTGCCATGACCGTACCTTAGTTCTCTTTTTCAAACCATTTTTTTCTTTAGCTTCTTTGTCTCTGGTGTGTATAGGAGGATTCAATTTTATTAAGTTATCTCAAAATCGTTCTTAATAAATAAATAACTGGTTATTTCAGCCCTTGAAAGGACTTTGACCTAGCTTCTTATGATTAATTGTGTTGTGCGTGTTATTAAGTTTGTACACAATTGACGGAGAACCGGACCTACAAGTTTAACGCCGACTCCGAACGGAATGTTCTTATTCTCAGAAGCTTTACATGGCATTTTCATTACTCTCTGAGGTTTGCCGTTGTCTGCAGAGAGGTCGCGGCCGTACAGAATAATCATTTTAATTCAAATAATTTTGTCGCTGCTGGGATTCGAACCCGGGTCTCCAGGTTCGTTGACATAGAGGCCACGCACTTTAACCAACTACGCCACAAAATCGTTCTTAGGATAACCTTTATTTGGAGGTCATCCAAAAGTATTTCATGCAGTTTTTCGACGATTCCTTTAGTGGAAGCCCTTTTTGAGCGTATATAGGGCGTGATTTTATATGACTAGGGCACTAAAAGTTTGACAAAAATTAAAGTAAATAGATAAAAACGACATGATTCATCATTTCTGTTTATGGCAGCTTACAACTTCCTTATTCTCTACGTTTCGCTTCAGATAAAAACACATTCATCTATATATTTTTTACAATCAATTTCCTTTTATTTGCTTCTTGTTGCTTAAATTATATATAGTTTATACTCTTTCAAATTTTAGTTTTTATTAAGATTTTTTTCCTTTTAATTTTCATTTAACAACTAATTTGTTAATGTTAATTAATGCCTGTGTGGTTGTGTGTATATATAAGTTTATATGCTGCTGTGAATATGCTAATTCATAAATTAATAATAAAAATAAAAATCAGTAAAATTTATTAATTTCAACTTAAAATTAATGTTTATATTTAAACAAATTTTACAATTTTACAAAAATCTTTGCTTGTTAGTTAAATTAAGAGAACAGCAAGTTTGAAAAAAAACTTATTTGTTGTAAGCTGTAAGCTGTTTTGTTTTTTTTAAGGCTTTAAATAAAGGCAAAAAAAATCGAGTGCTAATTAAAAGTATGCATATGTGTAACAAGAAAATATATGAGTACATATAAATTTTAATTAAACACTGAGCAGTTTAAGCAAGAAGTTAAGCAATTATTCAGTTGAAATTGTCTAAAATATTTAATTGTTTATTAATTAAAAATTTAATATAAATATGTATTAAATATGAAACACTGATGGGGGAGCTGCATAAGGCATGCAGCCTTTTTTTTAAATGTTATGTTATGTTTATAAATTGCCAATTTTTGTTCAGTTTAACGCAAAAATCAGAAAATAACAATATATCAATTTTGCAATTTACAGAAACAAATTAATATTTGATTTCAGTTTTCAAAATATATATGTATATAACATATACATACATATATAAATATATGTTAATTTATATATTGTACTCCCTTCAAAAAAATGAGGGCGATTTTCTTAAGTTTTTATTGCAAATTTCTTAAATTTTATCAAAAAATTTAAATTAAATAAAATAAACATGATTTTTGTTCAAACAAACTTAACAACAAAATCTCATCTAAACCAAAGTTTCAAGCGTAAAGCATCGACACCATTCAAATAGTACCGGAAAAGTCGTTTATCGCGCACAAAACCTAAATTTTCATATAGACGCAGTGCGGGCAGATTGCGCATTTCAGTTTCCAAGACAACCTCGTCAGCATTGTCGGCAAGCATGGCCTAAAAATTGAAAAATTACTCTCTGTATTTAATGTATTATGGGGCAAAGCAATACCTCAATGGCCTTTTGCACCAGCGTTGTGCCAATTTTTAGCTTTCGATATTCCTTGCGCACTGCAAGCATTGCTATATAACCACGTTTAACATTCATGTGCCGGTCCAGCTTGCACACGATGGCACCAACGTACTCGTTGCCGTGGGCGGCGAGAAAGCACAGCTTTGGCCAATTGTAAATAAAGTAGCGATAGGTATAGATCGAGTATGGTTCAGAAAGCTCGGCCTGTATCAGCCTCATGATGTCCTGCAAGTTGTTTTGGGTTAAAAATTATTTATTAATATTAAGTGTTTATATAAAATTTATTATTAATTCTTGCGCAAACGTTATAAACAAGCGATACTTTTGGGTTAAGGAAGGATGTAGTTTTGATAGGAGAAGAAGTTTCTGAGAAGTTAGCACATCAGATTGTCTATTTCTGAGAAAAGGCGGTGGGTGATTAGCAAAAAGTTAGCTTTATCAGATGAGTCAGTGAAAATTTGAAATATATGAAAGAGTTGTTATAGTCGAGACGGCTGTCATTTCGGCGAAGCGAAGAAAATTTTCATTCTTAGGAATTTAGTGAAAGACTACTCATGACTTTGCATATGAATGGTTGGATGATTCATCAACATACCTCTATCTAACATCTTGTCAAGTTCTTGAGACTGGAAAATTTGAATGAATGCATAATAAAGGTTATCACAATGTACAATATCAACTGTTGGAATGAAAAAACGCCCATTGAAATATTTTTTATTTCCTGTTTTCAAGCTTGTGGGAGCTTTTTGAATTTCGTCACTTTTTTTTTGTCTGTCCTCTATAGTTGGTGGCGTTAATACTATTCATTCGAATTTTTGGATACTCTCATAGAGTATTGTCTGAACCCAGCAAAAGGCTGCCAACACCTCCTCCCAAACACTAACAAAAAAAAAAAAAAAGAACGAATTGGCCATTTCAGTCATTCAAACATCTTTGACCCAGGTTCTTATGATTATTAAATGTTTGTACAGAAATGACAGAGATCTGAATCTTCTAGTGTTATTCAGACTTCGAAAGGTTAATGTGCATGTTGTCAAGTTTTTGATGGCATTACTTTGTCTCTGAGGTTTGCCATTGTCTGCAGAGAGGTGATGGCCGATCAGAAAAATTAATTTCGATTGAATAATTTTTGTCTCAGCTGGGATTCAAGCCTCGAAAATCGCAGCTCATAAAATTGGTTTCGAAAGATACACACACTCTATCTAACACTACACACAAATAAATTACTTACATGCATTTGCAGCTCTGACTCGTATTCCTTGTAATCAATTTGTACATTTGACAAATCCAATGTGGGTGACGCAACATCTTCTTCGGATACATCCTGCTTGGCGGCGGATTCTGCTTCCGAATTGGCAGTTGAGGCAGGTGTGGTGGCGACTTTTAGTTCTTGTTGTGGTTGCTGTTGTTGCTCCACTTGTGCAGCCTTGTTATTTGTCAGCAGCTCTTGTGTTTCCTTGTTTATATCTTCATTAGTATTTTGCTTTAAACTACTTGCTTCTTTCACCTCATCCATATCCATAGCTGTACAAAAACCATTCTTTAGCGTCTCGACATGTTCCTGGTCATGCACTGTTATCGTTCCTACAGTCTCATTTTGCGTGCTTTGCTTTTGATTTACGCACATTTTATGGCAGTTGTTTCCTTTGTCGGATTCTTTGTGCTTTTGTTTATTACTTTTGCTTTTGCTTTTGGTTTTTTTGCTTTGTTGCTGTTGTTGTTGTTGTTGCTGATGCTGCATTTCTGCGTCTGGGCTGCCATTGAGTTTGGTCTCCGCAGTTAATTCTAAGGCTGCTGCTGCTCCCGTGTTATCATGACCATTAACTTGGTGTGGTGCTGATAACTCTTTCTTAGCTGTTCCATTGGCCAGTTTGTTACTCTTGCGTAACTTGTCGCTGCTGGCAGTGCTGTTGATGTTGTTACGATTGTTGTTGTTGTTGTGATTGCTGCTATTGTTGGTGTTGCTTAAGTGCAGCTCATGCGCAAGCTGCTCGCTAAGGCCGTTTTCATTAAACTCTGGTTTTTTGGCACTATCCGCCTCCAAGGTGGACCCCACCTCAGCGAGTGAAGCTTTATTGCCTTTTTTGTTTTTGGACTTTTTCTTTTTTTGCATTTGAGGCTGTTGTTGTTGCTGCTGTAACGCAGCTGCAGTCATTGAATTTTCCATGGCTTTCCTCGCTAACAGGATATCAAAATATTAAAATTGAAAAACAAAGAGTCTATTTTACAGCCTTATATACACCCCCCCCCAATTTTGTCCTGATAAGCCATTCACCTTTATTTTGCTTTGCTCACTTTGTTCTTCTTCTGCTGCTGCTGCTTCTTGTGCTGCCTCGTCTTCTTGGTATCTTTCAGTTCTTCTCTGCAACTTTTGGATTTTTCTTTTTTTTTTTCTTTTTTAACTAGCAATAGAGAACGAGTGCAAAAAAAATAATGTTGAAAATTTTCCTTTCGTTTTCAGAACATCAGATTTTTCTGCCGTCTTTGCAAACTAATCTTAACTGTTTTCTTCGAAAGCGATTCTCGTCTCCAAGTTTTCTGCTTGGATATGCAGTCGGATTACATAAATTTTTTGTAAATTACACTCGCAATTTGGTTTTTTTGACTTTAATTCAAGAATTTTGTCTGCGTTATTCCTGCGAAGTCTCATCCAAGTGGTGCGAAAAATACGATGAAAGGAAAATCCAGAAATGACAGCAGAGAAAATTTTCCTCGTTCAACTTTTGACAGTTCGTCAGCGTATGGTCTTGTGTCAAAAGTGAAATGCAGCGATTTGGAAGCACTGCACCATACAGGGCTGCTCAAATGATTTTTTATCGATAAGTTCTTATCGGATACTTTCTAACATAGTTGGCAACGCGCTAAAATTTCTTTAAGTTGTGTTTGTTAATTTCTGCAAAGTTTAAATTTAAATACAGTGGTTTTTTGAAAATAATTAAAAAATTTTGTGCTTATGTGAAGTCTAATGATTGCAGCGGATAAGTTTTGCATTTGTTTTACTATTGTTAACATAAGTGTTATTATTATTATTAAAATTTCTTTAAAGTGCTGAACAAGTTTCTTTACATTTTCTTTATTATATTCTTCGCACTTTAAGTTGTTTGCTTTCTTTTTGTTCTATTGCTAATTGCGTTTAAGACATCTGTCTAGCTCTGTCTAGCTAAGCTATTGAATACGTATTATTATTATACATACTAAGGGTTGCCATCACTTCAGGTTGTTACTTTTGCTTAGTACTATTATTATTACTACTTTTACTACTTTTATTTATTTTTACTACTTTTTTGGTTTTATTTTTATTTATTAATTTCTACTAATATTTTTACTACATTTACTACTTTTATTTATTTTTACTACTTTTTTGGTCTTTTTTTTATTTATTAATTAAAATGCTCTGCTCTAAGCCTGGCTGTTCCACTAAGGGTGAAACTGAGCGATTTTTATCATGTTGGCTATGTGATGATATCGTTCACACCAAATGTGTGGGCATAATGGGTAGAGTTGCAGACCTTATTGAAGAAGGTAAAGGGTTGCGTTGGTGTTGTGAGAAGTGCAGATTGACTGATGTCAATTTTTATAAGCTTTTTAAGCAGACAAAGCAGGGTTTCTCTGAGATAAGTAGGGAACTTTCTTTGCTTTCTGCAAAATTTTTAAAGTACCAAACACTTTTCGATGAGTGTAAATATATTGATGAGCCAATTCCTTCGCCCAAGCGTAAAAAGAAATACATGAACCTGCGCAATAAACAGAAAACTAACTCGACACCACCAATACCACCACCAGTTGAACGTGACATTGCAGACGATATGGACATTTGTACTGATACGATTGCCTCTATATCTGCTCCAAATGTACCAGAGACCGTTTCCTTGCCAATGTTAGCACCATCCATACCTGTTAACCAGCCTGTTCTTACTTATGCTCAAGCTGTTTCAATTGCTCCTCCTACTGTTCAAACTCCTATTTTTGCAACTTCAGTTGTTAACGCTCAACGGATTCCTATTACTACTGCTACTATTTCTCCTAAGCCATTAATCGCAATTCCACCAACTAAAGCAATCTTTGTCTCGCGCTTAGCTGCTGATACAACTGAAGATGATATAAAATTTTTTATTAATTCAAAGTTAAATAGTGGTATGCCTCTTTCGATCCAAAAATTCAAATATTTAAATGCGAGACTGACTACGTCTTTTAGATTGACTGTTCCGGAAAATTTATTTAATACTCTTGTGGATGTAAACTTTTGGCCCCGTAATACAATTGTTCATGAATTTGAATTCAAAAACAAACCGCGTGTTGCAAATGTTGTACACTTGCCTCGTCCTTCTAATAGTCCTCAGTACCATACAAAAAACGATTAAAAAATCACAAGTCTAAATTAGAGCTTGTGTATCAAAACGTTAGAGGTCTCAATTCTAAACTTTCCGATATTTTCATGAACAGTTTTGATTTTGAATATAACTTTATAGTTTTTACTGAAACTTGGCTTCGCTCTAACGTTTTAAACTCTGAAATAATGTGCAATAAGTATCAAATTTTTCGTAAAGATCGCTATGATAAGATCGGTGGTGGCGTTCTGATAGCTGTCCATAACTCGCTTGCTTCGGAGGAATTAACAATTCCTGGTACCAACGACCTGGAGTTTATTTGTGTTACAGTTAAAGTTAATAATAATACGATTTTTCTTACTTGCTCTTACATTCCACCTAAAAATGATTTAACAATTTACTTAAACCATATTAGTGCCATCGAAACTGTCCATAATATGCTTAAAAATATGGATACTATCATTGCATTAGGTGATTTCAACTTACCTTCTGTATCCTGGAGTATTTCCGATGATTCCGCATTTCTTACTCCTATTTCTGCCTCTGATTGGATAAATGATTTCTTAGATAAGTTGTCCGATCTGTGTCTTCAGCAGGTTAATAATATTCTTAATAAAAATTATAGATCTCTTGACCTTGTATTTGTAGATAGATGCACTTCCGTAAATCTCCGTCGTTCGAACCCAGTTTCTTTACCTGAAGACGATTATCATCCAACTCTTGAAATAACAATATTACTTGCCAACTTAAATGAAAATAAATTAGCTCCAGATACGCGAAATAATAAAATTTTTAACTTTAAGAAAACAGACTATGTTAAACTTAACGCTCTTCTCGCGCGGATTGACTGGTCCCCAATTTTAAATAATAGGTCTTCGTACTCTTTTTATGATGTCGAATCTTCAGTACAGTTTCTTAATGATACATTGCAAAAATGTTTCTCATTATCTGTGACAAAAAAAAATAGTGATTTCAAGCCTTTAAGCCCCCCTTGGTTAACTAATGAACTTAAGTCTTTAAAAAATTCCAAAAATCGCTTATTTAAAAAATATAAAAAGTCAGGCTCTAATTTAGACTTCGCTTGCTATTCCTCTTGTCGTTACAGATATCAACTATTAAATAAACAGTGCTACTCTGCCTATATAGCCAAAATAAAAATTCAATTCAAAGATAATCCGAAACTTTTCTACACTTTTGTCAACTCAAAACGAAAAACCTCCAGCTTCCCACCTCTTATGAAATTCAATCATGAAGAAGCATCTTGCGACATCGAAGTTTCCAACATGTTTGCAAACTTCTTTGAAACAACCTACTCCGATATACCATTGAGCATGAGTTTTGAATATCCTTACCTACCACCAGTTAACTCTTTTGAAACCCCCGTAATAGATTCTAATATAGTTATGCATTACCTTCGACAAGTTAAATCTTCTTTTACGACTGGTCCTGACGAAATCCCGAGCTGCATTTTAAAACATTGTTCTATTAGTTTGTGTTCTCCCCTATCAAAAATATTTAACACATCCTTGCACAGTGGTCATTTTCCCTATATATGGAGAAAATCTTATATAATACCTCTTCATAAATCCGGCTCAAAAATTGATGTTTCCAATTACCGAGGTATCGCAAAACTAAGCGCAATCCCTAAGTTATTTGAGAAAATTATAACTGATCAAATAACCCACGTTGTATCTTCCTCCATTTCCACCTCTCAACATGGTTTCTTAAAGGGAAAATCTACATCAACTAACCTCTTGGAGTTTACTTCGCGTGTCATCAAAGGTTTTACTTTAGGACGACAGACTGACGTTATTTAAAAACAGTTGGCCTTTTCGCGTACTTCTTCAATGAAAAAATATCCAGCAGCAACTTGCAAGAGAGTAACACACAATTCTCTCTCAAATAGAAAATTATCCAAAAAAGTACACGAACGCAAAATTTGCAAAAACTTGCAAGCCTCGATAACAGCTGATTAACGTATTGCTTACATTTCAAGTGGAATGGAAAACGAAAGGAAATTGGACGTGAAGTATCCAATTTTTTAATTTTTTTTGATGGAGATTTTCAACACAAAGAAATAAAAGAAGTTATAAATATCCATGGCAACGTTTTCTACTAAAGTTTAAGATACCTTTCATATTTTGACGACTGCAGTAATCAATCCTCCGGTTTGTGAACATCAATTCTACTAAATTTGTTCAAATAACAACTTTCTTAAATCAGCTGTTTTATAGCTTGTAAATTCTCGAGACTCGTAACTTTCCCTCCAAGTCACTTTCCTGTCACTTTTTGCTCTCAATTTCTCCTATTTTGCAAGTTTTTTATATGTATAGTGCATTTGTTGAAGTTTTAGTGGAAATCGATAACTTTAAATTTTCAAAATATCAACATTATTTTATAACTGATTTGTGGTAAAACATATGATTTCAATAAAGAAACATCAATTTTTATTCCAAAAATGAGTATTGAGAGCAAATAGCGCGGCAGGACGAGGCCATAAAAACGTAAAATAAACCAGGAACGAAGAGATCATAATTTTACGGTTTTAATATTAGGCTTTTGAACATTTAAAATATTCGATTATAAACAAAAACTCTATACTGAAGTATCCACTTTTGTTTTGTTATTGGGTATAGAAACGATTTTTTTTTAATTTAATTAATTTTATTATAATTTTAATTTTTAGATGCAATTTTTCATACGTTCTAATTAGTAAATCATCCTAAAAAATCTACTCCAAAAAAAGAAAATAATTTTTCTTTTCATACCCTAAAGATGTTAAAATATACATGTAAGTGAAAAGTTAGATATTTTTTATGTATATAAAGAAATCTCTATTTTACTCCAAATATTTCATTTTCCAAAACAAAGTCTTAAGGGAGCCGTGTCCCCTTAAGTAAAACTGTTAAAAAAAATAGTTAAAATTAATGATTGTTTTTTTAAATTTCAATCAATTTAAATTTTTAAAAAAAATTTTATCATGAAAATGTAAAGTTCGATATAACGACTGAGATCATCACATTAGACACTGTTTTACAAATTGGACAAAAATCACCTCTTGGATTTTCCTCAAATTTTGTGAACTTATATTCGAACCCAAATAAATTTATAGAAAATGATTCAAAAAGTAAACCCTTTTTATAATCGTCATAACTTCTTTTCTCTAAATTGTATAGAGTTCGTTAAGGAGTTCTCAATGGCAAACCTCAAAAACTAAATAATGCCAAGTAAGGTTTCTTGAGAACATGCAAATTAGTCGTTCACTCGGTCAAAGTCATTTCAAGAACTGAATTGGCCAAACCGTTTTTTTTTTCTAATTCAAAATAAAATTTGTTATAAATGAAAAATCTCTTTTCCTTACAAAATACCTTTTCAACAAGAAAAATTTCCTTGGCAACATGAAAATAAAAAACTGGCATAAGAAATATAAAAATTTAGTTCGAATATAACGACTGTCAAAGAAATACGAGAGAATTTATACAGAGAGACTAGCCAATTAAGATTACTACAATTTTCTTTTGTAGTTTCGTTTTCAAACTACACAAGAAAGGACTTTCGTTTTTGAATTATAGTTTATTGTTGTGGGAATTTTTAAAATCAAAATCCGACAGCTAAATAGAACCAAATCCGACAGCAAAATCTTATAAATAGAACCAAAACATTTAAATAAATTTAGTTGAAACTATTAGAATATTTATTTTCTATAAATTATAAATAAACTTGTTGATGAACTTTATTTTTTTTTAATTTGTTCAAAGTTTCCAAAAACAAAAATGTGAAAAGAAGAAGACTCTTTCCAAGACACATTTTTGATTTTAACTCTCTATCTATTTTTGGGAGAGGTTTTATGGTTTATTCGTAGAATCTGATAGAGCCTGCTTATACTCCTTCTACTCTTAAAACATACTAAAATTTTTGTACATGTCATAATAAAGATAAAGCATTGTCCAGTTAAAATCTGTACGCATAAAAGCGTTTCCAATATCCAAAAGCGAAACCCATCAGACAAAATACTTAGGTAACTTCAAAGTTTGGTTATTAGAAAGTACCGAATAAAAGTAGGAACAAAAGTATTATTTATTAAATTTCTTTATTATTAATAAATTTTTGCAATTTTGTTTTGATTCCTAACATTAACTTTTTTACATCACTTCTCTGAACCGGAACCGCAAATGGATTCCACTTCAGAACCACCGGTTCAGGGTTTTTTCTGTTCTACCACTTCTTTTAAGTTTTGCTTTTACACTCGTCCAAAATTTAGCTTTAGCTGTGCTGTGTCAAAGCATTGGACAATTTGGTGGATTGAGATCTTTAGGGATGCTAAAAAGGTTGTTCTCTTGATGCCACTGCATTGCCGTGTTCGAATAATGACACTTGGCAGAATCGGGCGAAAAAACAGGTTGTGATCCATGATGTCTAATAAACGGCAGCAAACATTTCTCTCTTAAGTGGTTGGAAATTTGCTACCTCTCTAAAAAACATCGAACACTTGAGCTGTCAAACCTTCCAAATCTTCTTCATCTTTCATCCTTTAAAAAATAAAAACTACATATTGGAACTATAATTGCATGGATGTGTTTTTCCATAGTTAATTATTTGCGAAAAAAGGCGACCTGAGCCGATGTAAAAACTGGAGAGGCATTACACTGTTGAAAAGGTTCTCAGCTTTACATGTTATCAATTTTCGCTTTCAGATTTTGTATGAGCTGTCAACTTCGATGTGACATTTATGCGAACTGGCTCTCACAAATGCAACAACCTTTTTTATTCAACCATGGGCATGTTTTTTTTTTTTTTTTTTTTTTTTTTTTTTATGGGCATGTCGAATAAGATCATCACTCTTATTCGCGAGCTTTATTAGGGTGCTGAGTGTAGCGTGCTCTTCAAAGGAAAAAAGAGCAATAAATTCACAATCCAAAGAGGAGTCCGACAGGGTTGAGTATTGTCACCTCTTCTTTTTTTAGTAGTCTTTGTCAGCGTCCCTAAGAAAAGAAATAACGACGCTCCCGGTGGTATTCAATGGTAACCACGCCAAAGACTTAGCGACCTCGACTACGCAAACGACATTTGCTTCTTGGCTCACAGACTGTCAGAGATTAATGCCAAACTTAAATCTCTCGTCAAAAACGCAGAGCAGGCAGGACCACGGGTCAATTTTAAAAAGTCTAAGCTTATGCGTGTAGAAACCCCAGTTCAACTATTTAGGTAGCGTGCTGACCAACGATAGCGGTGCAGGGGAGGATGTAAATTCGCGCATTAACAAGGGCCGATACGCCTTCCACAAACTTAATCGCATCTTGACAGCGCGTAATATAAGTAAGAAAACCAAACTACGCATTTTCAACACCAGCATCAAACCTGTACTACTGTACGCTTGCGAAATGTGGAAGGTCACTGATGCATCTGCAATAAGGTACAAGTCTTCTTTAACAAGTGTCTGCTCATTATACACCGGATCTTTCGGCCAAAAATCATAGCAAATTCAGAACTCTTAACCATATCTTCGTGCAAACCAATAATCGTGGAAATCAAAAATCACAAATGGCGGTGGATGGGCTACACTAAGACGACAACGAAATTGCAAAAATGGCGCTTGAATGGAACTCCCAAGGCTCCAGGCGAAGAGGGCGCCCACGCATGACATGGATCCACTCGACACAGGCTGAATACCAACCCCGATAGAACTGGCAGGAAATTTGCAGAATTGATCAAGATCGATCACGTTGGGCTGAGTTTGTCTCCGCTCTATGCTCTGATTAAGGGCGATATTTTCAAAATTATAATTTGTAAACTGCAATACTGTCTTATCAAGGAATAACAAAATAGTTATTTGTTACGCCTTGCGTTGTTTGTGAGCCCAGCCTATTTTGATGGTAACATTTAGAGTCAAGCTTATTTAGAGTCAATGGCTGATTATAATAGACGAAACGGTACGTTACAGAACGCTGAGAAATGTCATTTTCCTATCTATTACATGAGTTTCTTATGCGTGTGTTAATAATAAGACGGAACGGAGCGGCACGTGACGTTGATATCTATAGATTTTTGATTTCACTGCTTCGTTCCGTTACGTTTGAACATTTTGCCTAGAAATGTCACTTGAAAAAATAAATTCTTCATACAAATTTAACGTTCACTTCCGTTTCTTTTATAAATGCTACTACGTTTACAGCTGTTTCATCACTTTTCGATGACATTTCACTCCGTTTCGATCCATCTATTATCAAAGAACTAAAATATATCTTAGTTCTTTGTCTATTATAATCAAAGCTTCACTGGTACAATCACTTTTGATTCAAAAAATTCTGACTTGTGCCTTCAAATGGGTCTGAGCTGAGAAAGTGCGAAATAGCTGTAGTAGCTGAACTTTACTCGTATTGTTGTTTCTGTCTCATTTACTCATTAACTAGCTTGACAGAACCATGGTAGAACAACAAGGTAGGCTCACATTGAATATAAAGTGAGTAAGATGTCAAAATCAGCTGTTGATTTAAGTTTTGCTAGTTGTTATCGTTTGACGTTAGTGGCACTTAAAGCTGTGTTCTTGTAAAATTTTACATTTGAGCAGACATTTTAAAATTACCCTACCTGGTAATGGTATCATGGACAGATTCTAGAAAAAGATTTCTGATCGCTTCTAGCCTGTTTATTACTCCATGTTTTCATAGAAATTCTAAAGGGATCTTGGTTCACTTTCAGTCATTGATCTAACGTTCATATCTGACAAGCTTATTTGCTCTATTATTGCGCACGATTTAACGTGACTGTAAAGGAGATCAAGGAAACTTTACTGTCAGTATTTCAACTTGATGGGAGAGATACAATTAATTTGCCTTTTTTTAACAATTTCATTATTGAATTTAGCTCTAACTGCTTAAAACCCCTGCGGATATTATTGGATTATAAAATTAAGAGCCATAAAACGTTTAGCCCAACATTAAAAGATTTTTTTAATTGGTCTAGCGATCATCATACTTTTCTTCCGATCGTTTGAAGGTGTAAAATCAAAACCAGAAAATTAAATACAATTTAAATAAATCAAATTGTCTTATTTACACATTGTTATACGTACAGAGAGTAACGGCAAAGTTGTAAAACTGGACGCAACATAAGCTATTTGGACTGAACATTTGGACGTTGTTTGGACTGTGTGGCTACTTATGGCTACAAACTGCTTATGTCGATTTGCAACATGTGAATAGTACCAGTAGCTGTCTCAAAGGAAAAAGCGCAAGTTTAAATAATTAATTAAACTTGAAAGAAATTTAGCGTTTGTTTTTCTTCTTGCAACGAGTTCAATGAGCTGATTATAAAGTGGAGACTTTCAAAGCGTTAAGTTGCCATAAATAAAACAATAATGTCAGGGAATGGCGCTATACCGAATACAGCGGAAAACAAGCGGAAATCTTAATCATTATTTAAACAAATGTCCAACTTAGTTGGCAGTTGGCTACAATTTAACTATTAATTAAATTTAAATAACAGACCTCCAGCTGACAACACATGTGCCGAGACTTTTGCAACACTAACCTATTAAAATAGATTACCTAAGAGCAGCATACATCTGTACATCTTATAAAAATATGGAGCGATACATATGTAGATGTAAACTAAGCCAAGTTGGCAAGCATCTAATTTTTGTTTTTTTCCTTTATTACACTTTTGCTGGCCATTCAATTCGTTACACCAATGATGTGATCCTTCCTGAAACCGCAAAGTATGCTTTTATCTATGCATGTAAAATACGCGAGTAGGTTGCATGTGGACGACAGTTTGGTCGACTTAACTTGGTTACCTAATCAATTTGTGAAGCTTTGCTTTTATTCAAATTGGTCTAATCCGTAGAGCGAAGAAATAGAAAAGAAAAAATTATGTTATTATGGAAAACTTAAATAAAAATGAAGAAGTAACAAAAACGGAAGACATGCATACGTGTATGTCGTGCAGACAGCTGATAAATTTATTGCTATCAGCTGGACAGACAAAAAAAAAATTTAAAAAAAATAGTATTAAAAAAATATGCAGTACATTTTTAATGTGCCTATTCAATTGTAACCTAATTTCGTAATGACTGAAAATCAAAAAAAAAATTAATGTTCATACCTAGCTCGGTTTAGCTTTGAAGCGCAGATGATCTAATTTGAAAATTCAAAAATGTATCTAACTTAAATGCATCATGTAGATTATATCGTAGAGCATATCGTAATTAACTTTCAGTTAACGCTAGTTATTAAAACCTTTCACTTTTGGTGTGAGCACAATTTTACATATGATTGATTGATTCAATGAAGAGTGAAGAAAAGTAAACTTAGCTAATTGCTGTTGTTGCGAAAGATTGAAATTAGTTAATAGTTTTCATTTAGTACATAGGTTATGTTATATTTTGGGAGTTTATGGGCTATAAATGATAAAAGTGGTCGATTAAAATTAAGTTTTCCGCTTTCGAAACCTTAAAAACCTGGGCTTTGACATCTACAGAAGCGTTTGGCGCAAGGTGTAAACAAGGTGGTTACGAGTTTTCTTTTTCCTTCAAAAAATCGAACTCTTGTTTCATTAGGTCTGTTTCCGTACGCACACTGTGTAACTTGTGGGACACTATTTTCTGTTTCCGTACTTTCTGTGCTTAAAATGGGAGAAGAAGAACAAGCATAAAATCGCTCTCTCGAGCACACAAAGTGCACAGAGAGTGCAAGAACTCGAGGCTTCGAGTAAAGTAAGAACAAGCAATAAGAAGAATAAGCATCAATAAGAAGAAGCAAATGTCAAATTACATTTAATAATTGTTTCTGTTTTGCGATAAATAAATTCACAAATTGTGTGCCTAAAAAGAAATTTACGTACAATAAATAAATAATAATAAATAAAAATTAAGTAATTGTTCAGTTTTGCATTAAAAATGGCTTTTAATAATTTGAGTGAAAGTGTTTAAAATTTTGTGCTGCCGTCTGCAGTTAAAATCAGCTGTTTTGTGCTTGAAACTTACTAGAAGCTGTTTCCGTACTTTTGCAACTATTCTCACATTTCGTTTTTACTCTCTAGCACACATTTTACACAAATCTTACACAGTGTAAAGTACGGAAACAGACCTATTAACTCATTCATAAGTTTGACAGATCTAGGCAACAATTTAACTATCACTTTTACCTTCTTTATTTTATCATGGTTTGGTTCTTCTTTATTTTATCATGGATTAATCATGGTAATTTTGAGCAATGATTTGTTAAATTTTTTATTTGCAATAATCACTATTCACACCCATCAAATTAGTCATCAAACATTACATCCAATAATGTGACAAACATAAATTTCTATGGAAATTGATGGCAATTTTACCATGTGAACACTCGGTTTCAGATGATCGGACATGAAGGATCAACATGACATATTGGACGACAGATAGGATCATCCGAGAGTTATTACGACGACAGTCGGTCTGACATGCCGAATTTAAATAAAAAAGTGTTTGATTTTTCTACTAATCCATCCGATATGTACGATCTTATGGATGCATCAGTCGGTCAGACTCTGTGTATGTCTCATTTTAATGAAATTGTCAATGCATGATAAACCACCAAGTGAAAAGAAATCAAAAAAAAAAAAAAATAAAAAAGAAACAAGTTAATAAAGATGTCCAAATGATATTGTTTCGAACATTACAATTGTTAAGATATTCTGCCGATGTATTCTATCGGAGAGTCTGCAAAGTAATAAAGTCGTCGTATATGTTCGATTATTGAAAGCTCAAAATTGTCGTCCTACAACATCGGATCATCTGAACCCCTCTGATAAGTTTTTGAAAATTAAAATTTTTTTCTGTTTTAACGAAAAACTCGATAATTCTGGCTTAACGAAAAACTCGATAATGTTTTGAACACACGTCAAATTTGTTGGGATGATTTTGTCAGTTTAGAAAAATTTCTCAGTTGAGATACCCAGAACCGTGATACAATTACACAAGGTAGTAGAGACAACTGGCTATTTTAAGTGACGAGTGTCTTGCATCCACTGTCATTTGCCTGCATATTTTATTTTCTATTTTCTGTTGTACTTTATTCGTTCTTTAATTTAAACTATTTTTGACAGTTGGTGCAAGACGAAAAACTGTCTTATATAATTGTAAAAAAACCTTGTACAATTGTATCCCAGGTTTTTGTCATCTTCTGATTCTCCCATCTTCATCTGTTTTATGACAGATTTCGTATGTTTTGACAGATCTTGTTTGATTTTTTGAGAGAAATAAAAAATTCGCGACCAACTTGTTCATTACATCGTGAACGCCCTATTACGACAAATTAACTGAACATTTTTATTGAGCTTTGGGCAATCCGACATGTAAGACGATTTCACTTCTTTACTCTTATTGAAATTTTACAAAAAAATCTGTGAGTACCACAAACGTCAACCGACTACTGCAACAATTACACAAAAACTCAAAATCAACAGCGGACTTTGAAAATATTGTATCCCTCGTTGTTCTACCATGCTTTGCGCTTGAAAATCCTCTCCTGCTCTAAGTTGCTGTGTCATGTTTTGATGTTCTGATTTTTTTTCTCTTTATTCTTTGATTTCAAATATATTTCACTTCTTATGCTTTGTAACTATATTTTACGTTTCTCACTCAATAACTGTATATTTCTTATATTTTTCACAAATAAATATTAACTAAATAATTTCGAACATAATGGGTAAATAGGCCGTAAGTGACAAACATAAATATTTAGGGTTTGTCGATTCAAATCTATCAAACGATTTGACAAACATTTAGGAAAGTGCTCATTTCGGCCAATTGTCATAAAAGTTCATCAATATTAATGTTTTTCATATTGTTTGATAGCTCGTTTGATGAAAAATTTGACGATGTGAACACACTTATTGGTAAATGAGTTCAAACCTTGCGTGCACAAATGTTATATTTTATCTTTCTAAATCAACAACTGTCACATTTATTTCACAAATATTTATTATTTTTCCACAACTAAATAATTTTTATAATTTGGGATCAATAGGCCCTTGTGTCCGCAATCTCAGGTTATCATTTCTTTTACCTATATAATATTGAACACCCGCATTTTTCATAACACTTGAATGTTGTGCAAACCCTCCTACTTGTTATATCACCTGTAACAGTGTTGTATAACGCATAAATATTTTCCTAAGTAGTATGCACACCACGAAAAGTAGTTTAATTTAAGCTAATTTATGCATCATATTTGATATGAATCTACATCAATGTGGTGCATCGAATGCCATGCACCTTCATCATCAGGTGTTGCATGCCAACGTAATGCCTTTAATCAGGAAGAAAAGCACAAATATATCTTTGTGACATACATATAATTACAACAACAATGTTAGCAAAAAGAAATGCATATCTAAAAAATATAACACAAATAGAATAATTTGTGAATAAAAATTGCATGAATATGATGATAATTACGTCATTGTCAACAAGTTGACGATTTCAATCAAAATGCTTACTTAACAATTTATACAGGATGATTATGAGATGATTAGTAAGGTTTATTTGCGAAAAAGAGTTGTAAATTTTAATGTAATATTTTAATAGAAGCTTTAGACTTTTAGGTTGTATTATCTACTGCTTAGTCGAAGTTAAAATACCTGATGTTATATATAATAAAGATATCTTAAGTTAAGAAGGTTTTATTATTTTGGTGACGTCATTTTGTATGGGAGATATGCGTGGTTTTATTTAATTTTTCCAAATTTTTGTTACATTGTACGTTTTGAATTTCAACGCTTATGTGTAAATGTTAAGTCAATAAATAAATTTTTGTGGAATTTATTTGGCGAAGGAACGGATGATTTATAATATGACCCTGGAATAGACGACTCGATGTAAGTTAAAAAAAGTTTTTACTTAGTTTGCCTTTGAAACTTTAAACGTGGTTTTATTGATTTCTTGGAAATGGTTTAAATTTCTCTAAACGGCTCAGAATTCTGGAAGTTACACAAGTTTTTGAAATATATAAAGTAGTAATTGATCGCAAGTTTTTTCTCAACGATAAATACTTACCGTTTTATTGGATTGTTCAAAAAGTCAGCAAAGTTTTTTATTTATAGTTAGGTTCATTTTGTTTTTTATAAATCTTTTCATCTCCGTAGTAGCTTCATTATTACACACAGGTAGAAGTCTCCACAAAAGTGCTGTTTGATTATGTCCTCATTATTAAAGGGTTTACTGTTCAGTGAGTCTTGTAGGGTGCGAAACATATGGTATTCCGAGGACGCACGGCCTGAACTATAGGGTCAATGGAAATATTAATTTGTGTTTGAGATACGCGTCCTTTTGTAAATAGCTAGAGATAGAAACCGAAACGAAGAAGGAATTGAAGGCTATTTACAAAAGGATGCGTATCTCAAACACTAATGAATATTTTGACGTGTTATTTGGCACAGATGTCAGTCCCTATCGGAATCAATAATTTTTTTGGTGATTCCGGTATTTTTGCCCACAGTAGTATTTGTCAACATATGACAGAATTTTAATGACAATAGTGATACTGACCAGAAAAAAACACACTTTCTTTTTAAGGCTTACATTTACGTTGGTAATTGATTCCTTTGTTTTGTGGAGAAGCCGCGTTTTTGCAAAAATTTGTATTTTGCTAGAACATACTTGATGTTAACGAAATATTATTGGATTTTTTTTTCAGATGATACAGTCTAGAGATATCATGATGATTTTTACAAATAAAAGATATGAAAGTAAAATATAAGGTCATCACAATATGTAGATATATTTTAACATTTACAGTGCGACCCAGAATAACTGTCACTGCTTTTTACTTTGCTCCCATCTCTAATAAATTCAATTTAAAATTTATTTTAGGTACTCCATGCCAGTTCAAATTTAATTAGAAAAAGAAAAAGTTCAAATATTTCACGATTTCAACCATTTTAAAATAAGTATCGCAATGGATGCTAAGCCAGAGCTAGTTGTAAATTTATATTTAAAAAAATTAACAATGTGCGAGATTAAAATGAAGCTAAAACCACTCGATATCGGGAATAGATTTATTTATCTATATCTATATCTATATCTATATCTATATCTATATCTATATCTATATCTATATCTATATCTATATCTATATCTATATCTATATCTATATCTATATCTATATTTATATCTATATCTATATCTATATCTATATCTATATCTATATCTATATCTATATCTATATCTATATCTATATCTATATCTATATCTATATCTATATCTATATCTATATCTATATCTATATCTATATCTATATCTATATCTATATCTATATCTATATCTATATCTATATCTATATCTATATCTATATCTATATCTATATCTATATCTATATCTATATCTATATCTATATCTATATCTATATCTATATCTATATCTATATATATATCTATATCTATATCTATATCTATATCTATATCTATATCGATATCTATATCTATCTATATCTATATCTTATCTATCTATATCTTATATATCTATATCTATACTTCTATATCTATATCTATATCTATATATATATCTATATCTATATCTATATCTATATCTATATCTATATCTATATCTATATCTATATCTATATCTATATCTATATCTATATCTATATCTATATCTATATCTATATCTATATCTATATCTATATCTATATCTATATCTATATCTATATCTATATCTATATCTATATCTATATCTATATCTATATCTATATCTATATCTATATCTATATCTATATCTATATCTATATCTATATCTATATCTATATCTATATCTATATCTATCTATATCTATCTATCTATACTATTATCACCCCTATCCTGAGTTCCGCCGCAATGTATTTTTCTCCCGAAAATACTCAGTCGTACTTTTCGCTTATTATGAGTTTCACACGGAAAATTTCGTATGTTCGAAAAAAATCCGCCTATCGGCAACACTGATTTATAGCGGAATTTTTCGCCTAAACATATATTTTTTTTCACTTTTATTTTTTTTTTTAATTTTTTTTTTAATTTCAATTTCAATTTATTTCAATTTAATTTAATTGTACATTGAGGCTAGCCTTATGTAGTACATCGTTAAGACGGTATATAAATTAAAGTTAATTAATTAGTTACTTACATACTAAAAAAAAACTATTTGCTTACTAAAGTTAATACTCTAATTATTGCTGTTGCAGAGAGAGAGAAAAAGCCTAACAATATGTTAAATTCAGTATTCAAATTACAATTATACAGTATAGAACCTAACAATAGCCAGTCTAAAGAGTTTATTGTTTCGAATAAGTTTTATATGTATTGGTAAAGAGTTCCAAAGTTTGACAGCACTAACAAAAAACGTTTTAGAGGTCACTAGGTATTTAAATCTAGGTATTATGAAATTTAATGTTCTACGTGATTGAGCATAGTTAAGTTTAACATACAGATAATGAGGGCACTGGGAATGAATGAGCTTATGAAGAAAAACCAAATTTGATATATTAAAGTAGGTTAAGATATCAGTGCTTAGTATTTGTCGGGAGTAAGTCGAAATATGATCATACTTCCTTAGAAGGAAGATATATCTAGCTGCACTGTTCACAACCAATAATAGTTTTTGCTTAGAGGCTGAATCCAGATTACCATAGACTATAGCACTATATGATATGAGAGGGGTTAAAAGAGTTCTTACTAGTTTCATCTTTATTTCGACGGAGAGGAAACTGGATGAAGCCCATAATTTTCTTATAACTGCATACATTTTGCCAACCATTTGATTAATATGATCGCAAGCGCTTAAGTGCCTATTCAGCTTAAAACCCAAACTTGTTACACAAACCTCATAGTTAATAGGTTTATTGTTGACACAAACCGCCGGAAGTGATGGAATGTCAAGACTTGCTGGGGAGATAGGTAAAACTTGCGTTTTGGCTGTATTCAGCCTTAAACTGTTGTCTGCCGCCCATTTATAAATTCTTTGCAAATCCTCGTTTATCCTACAAACAAGGTCCTCTATGAGCCAAGTTGGTCGCGAGAGGTAAACTTGTGCGTCATCAGCATATAAATGAATGGATACATATTTACAACAATGTACTATGTCATTTATAAATAAACTAAATAGAATAGGTCCCAGTATAGAACCTTGTGGAACACCGGATACAATTCGTCCTAGATTTGATTTTCTACCACCTGATCGAACGCGTTGAAATCTAGTATTTAAATAACTTCGTAGTAGATCAACCGCGAATATAATTTATGATAACTTTAAAATTCAGGGTATCGAAAGCTTTGGAAAAAGCTAATAATACTAAAATTGAGAGTTCGCCATTGTCGTAATTTTCACGTATGTCCTCAATTATTTTTAACATGGCCGTAGCACAACTATGTTTTTCCCTAAACCCAGATTGATAGTCGTTTAGGAGCTTGTGGGTATTAAGGTGTTTTACGATTTGTTTAGCAAGTAATTTTTCATAAATTTTAGAGAGAGCTGGTAGTATACTGATTGGTCTAAAGTCTTGTACGGCCTGCGCCTCTTTCTTTTTTGCTACGGGCATCACATTTGCTATCTTCCATTTGGAAGGAAATAATCTTGTTGTCAGTGAGAAATTTATAATATGCGTTAATATACCGATAACTTGTGGCAAAATGAGCTTAACGAATTTAAGGTCCACTCCATCTTCTCCAATAGCATTTGATTTTATGCTTAACAAACATTTTAAGACATCTTCCTCAGTTGCCATTTCGAAGTTAAAGCGGGTTTCTCTATTGTATAGTAGATTTGGAGTGACTACAAACGACGAGCTATCTGTGGAACTATTAATTGACAAAAAGTAGTTATTTATGGTATCGGGATCAATTATACATTCCGAGTTCTTCTGCTTCCCAATGGCAAGGGACTTGAGATTGTTCCACAGTTGTTTTGGAGATAAGTTGGGGAGCAGCTTCGATTCAAAATAACGCATTTTTGCCGTTTTTGTAATTAGAGTCGCATAGTTACGGGCACTACGATACGTTTCCCAGTTTGCATTTGTAGGATTACGTTTCCAACGGCTATACACTTTACCTCGAGCTTTGATTGCTTGTAAGACATTTGAATTAAACCAAGGTTGGCTTGAGTTTTTTGCTTTCAGTTTACGCAAGGGAACATATTTTTGATATAAATAGTTTATTAATGAGGTGAAGTGGTCTACCTTTTTGTCGACATCAGCAAAAAGCCAGCAATCTTGCCATTGCAAGCAGGAAGCTTCAGCAACTAATGCTACGACGTCGACTCGTTTGAAGTCTCTAAAGGTGAAAAAAGAATCTACCTTGGATTTATTTAAATTGATATCATAGGCAATAAAAAGTAAATCATGGTCACTTATTCCAGGCAAAGACAACTGTTCAAAATGGTTTACATTCGTTATGTCAGCAACACAAATGATGTCAAGTAGGCTCGGCTTGGAAGAATGGCTGTATCTTGTAGGAAAATTATTGAGAATACAGAGTCCGGAAAGATTCGGGAAAAATGTAAGCTCCTTTTATTTTTGCAAAAAAACAAATGGAAATTCTTTTATTTTCGTTTAATTTTAGGAGCAAAACAATAAACAGTGCAAAGCAACATCCTTCTCAGCAAAATGCAGGAGTTTTTGAGTTAAACAGTGCTATACCACCAGTTAAAGGCGAAAGTGATTGAAAGAAGGTGCGGATTTCTGCTTATGTGTATGCTTCTTAAGAAATTGACTTTAAATTTGAAGGCATGGAATGACCAGAAGAGATACGTCCGGCGGAAAGCTGAAAGGATTTGGAATGGTTCAAAGGATTGGATTCACCCCTTAAGCGCCTTCGAACAGCGCGCTCTTCATTTCGTTCCTCCTCTTCCAGCAACAGTCGCAGCGCTATGCTTATCATTTTAATATTACACTTTAATTTGTTTATTTAATCAATTTGTTTAATTTAGTGCACTTTTATGTTTTCTATTCAATTTCAGAAATTTTTGTTGTTTTAAGCTGTTCACACAATTCACAATAGTATGTTCGAAACTGCACAGCTGATTGAAAGCAAACTGTGATTCGTGTGAAAGTCATAATAGGTCTTCAAATTTTCGGGCGAACAGCTTTTCGGTGGTCAAAATATTTTTCGGCGAAACTCATGATAGGGGTGTATATAAAATGAAAGTGAACATTTTTTGTGTCCGCAAAACTCAAAAAGTACTGGTCCGATTTTTTTTAAATAAGTTTTAAAATATCACATTTGTGCTACAGAAGGTTCATTGGTTATTTTCTTTTCGAAATTTCAATAATAAGTATATTTAATTAAAGTGTTAAGTTTTTTAAAAAATCATCCACAATGCCATGCATGCTTGATCGTTAGCTTTTCATGCGTTTGTGCTGCTAGAGCCTCAATAAACTGCATGTTGCTCTCTACTATACTCTTTTTGTTCTCAGTAAGCACAAAACAACAAAAAAAACAAACAAATACATATGCATACATACTTTGCTGCGCTTAAAGCTAATTGGATCGAAGTACATTCTAATATGTTCAAAGTAGTTTTGATGTGGAGAATTAATCTAACACAGTTTTGTTAAAAGGGACTTCACTGACCACCTTTAGCATGTTGAGGATTTTTTTGATGAGAATGAGATTCAATCCGACTTGATGTATGTATGTATGTATGTATGTTTGTATGTACGTATGTTTATTTGTTTCGCTGCATGCAACTTTTCTACACATGTTTTGATGGTGGTTTTCCTGTAATTTATAAATGAACAAAAGGAACGGGTGACTTTTTACTTTATAGAATTGACATTGTATGATTCAATAAGTTTTTTTTTATAAATAAACAAGGTAACTGGGACGGGCATAGGAAAAGGGGTTATGGCTTCGACCACACAAGTCAAATTTTTGATACTGAATAGCTTTGGAACTAAACGTCGCATGACAATAAAACTCAGTATGGAGTTACTAATTGCCAAAGTCTTTCTACTGGAAAACTGGTATGTGCATTGGAAAAGGGAGTGTGGCACGATTCTCTATACAGAATAGCTATGGAAGCTAAAATCACAGGACATTGAAACTCATAATGGAATTGTCACCTGGGAGTGATGTTCTGCTACTGGGAAACTGTAACGGGCAGTGGAACATGAGCGTGGTGTCAGACTAAGGGACTAATAAAAGTTTTGAATTTACTTATCATTTCTAATATACTTGCTGGGTGCAGCAACGTGCGCCGGGTATCGCTAGTACATAATAAATTGCAAGATGTGGTGCAAAAATTTTGTTGATGTTGTTTTAAATATTAAAAAAATATCAAGATAGAACTTTTGTTGCAGTTCTGTCCAAATGTTTTTTGTAGACGTTATATCGATTGGTGTGGAACATGACAATGCGATAAAAAGTAGTAAATCGACTTACATAATTCACTAATACGTTAATAGCTACAATTGCAGTTAATAAGGTTTCTTCAAGAGTGCACTTAACACATTTATGCTTTTAAGCAGCGATTTGATTTTTATGTTTCAGATTGTTTAAAATAATGCTGTAAAGTTAACCATTTATGACTATTTAAACTTAAAAGTTGACCTTGTTGCAAATTAAATGAAAAAAAAAAAATTTTTTTTAACTAGCTACTTTGAAAAATAAAATTTAATGCAGTTAAGGTGAGTTGAGGCCAATAGCTGACCTTTTGAATGAATATAGCATGTAAGTCTATGGAAATTATTTTCGCAACAAAACAAACAAAAAGTTTGAAGAAGCCTTTAAAACACCCTGTATCAGAGCGGTGCTACACTTTCTAGTACGATTGCGAAAGTTGCCAACAGACCAGTTAATCGATCAATTTATATGCAACGAAACGGCACGGAGCTACTTTGACAGAAATTAAAGCAAATACCGTTAGGACTGTCAACAAAAGCACATAGCCGACACTTGCTAATAATACCGTCAAATTGCTCGTTATGATGTGGGCCCCCATGAGATAGTGGGGCGTTTGAACCAATTACAACATGTTATTATGTTGTAATGGCGAATGATATAAAATTGAAATTTTTGAGGATTAACAACGACAAATATCAATTAAAATGTTGCCACATAATTGAAATTTTTCGATAAATCAACGAATGAGATAAACTTATCGTCAAGCAGCATTTATCATATTTCTCATAGTTACCCACTACTTTGGACAGGCAGGTGCTCAGTAATTTTTGACGGGAACCTATGATTAGAGCGAGAAGAGATCAATATTTGAAAACTTTGTTGGTCAAGAAGTTAATATTGCTTAACGGTTAACAGTGTTGCATTTGTTTCAGCAGGGTTGCTTAATAGACTCCTACAATAGACTTTTTGGCTTCACTTTTAACTTTTATTTTTATTTTGTTTATTATGCGTTACTCTAGCGGAGATTAACGCACACCTCTCATTTACTTTGGCTCATATTTTTGCGCGCTTTTTTTCCTCTTTTACAATTTTTTCTTTTAAGTTTTTTTTTTTTTATATAAACTTGTTTACGTAGCATTTTCTTTTCAACATTTCAACAGTTGCGCTACCTTGCACTTGTTACACTTGCTAGAGCCAAGTCATTATTTTCACCATTTTCATTATTTCCATTTTAATTTTCCTTTTCAACTCCATTGCACCGGTTTAAATTTGTCACTGAATGGATGCTGCGTCTGAGCCAACGCAGAAAAAAAAACAACAACGATCACAACAAAATGCTGTGAATAATATAGCAAAACATAAAAAAAACACTGCGCATGCGCAAAGTCGGCTTGCTACTCTTACGTTCATGCAATCCTATAAACAACTTCAACCGCTGCGGCGTATACGTAATTGTTTGTTTTTTCTATTTTTTTTTTAATAGCTTGGCTTGCTTGTCTATTTTCGGTTGAAAAAAAAAAAAAAAAATTAAGTGAAGTTCGTTAGCATGCTGTTGAGAGCGTGCGCCTGGTTTCATATTTTGTAACAACTTCTTCGTCTTGATCGCAGGCATCTTTGAAATGTTTTTCTTGTTTTTTTTTTTTTTTTGGATTTTTGGAGCCATTCGTGGCTGCAGTTGGATGGTATAAATCGAATCTGGAATACAAGAAATGGCCACATTCAGTTCAACAACGTCTTGGAGCAACGTACTAAAGCGCGTTCGAAGGAGTTTTAGTAGAGGAAAAACAAACATATTTGCTCCAGCCAGTGTTTTAAGTGAAAAGGAAATCTAACTAAAATAAATTGAAAGTTTAAAATTTTGGGATTTTTTTCTTTGTTGAGCTGTGTACAAAATAAGTGTTAAAAAAACAACATGCTGAAAGTTATTGTAAGCAATTCTGAAAACGTGGATTATATAAAATATTTTTTTAAGTGCATTTTTTTTTGTTTTTTGGAATTTGTATGAAATGTTAATGTTTGTGTTATATTCAAAAAATATTAAAAAGTACAGCATTTCAAAAAATGAACTTTAAAAATAACAACATTTCAACCCCAAATTAAAAAAATTCGAATACAAGGCTTTAAAAAGAACAAATATTTCTCGAATTTTAGCTTTAAAGGCAAGGAATTTTGAAATAAATAACGTTTATAACTTACGAGTAACAAAATTGAAAGTCATATCATTTCATTTCAATTTGTTTTAAATTTAATTCTAAATTTAAGTATAAAAAAAATGTTTTTAGTCTTTTGTAAAATTTTACAATAGATTTTGAAGGTTTTATGTTTTTTTCAGTACAAAATTTGTTTTAAAAACCGAAATGGTTCCATAAATATTAAAAAAAAAAAAAAAAAACTGAAGAAATTCATTGACATTGTCGAGGCTCGAACTCTCAACCTCACGATAATAAAGCAATCGCCATGCGCTCTGAGCTACGGAACCCATTTAAAGATATCATCTAAATGGCAATAAATCAAACAATGTACTTTTCATAATTTTTTTCCACCTTCTGTGGTGAATTTTTGAAAATTTGAATATGTTTTAATAAAAAAACAAAAAATTCATTAAAATTGTCGAGGCTCGAACTTACTACCTAGCGTTTATAAAGCGATCGCTTTACACTCTGAGCTACAGAACTCAAACGAACGTATTTTCTAAATGAGGTAATAAATTCATTTCAAAACTCTAGCTCCTCTGGAAGTTGGTTAAAAATGGATTTCAAGAGTTGTACGTGGCAGAGAAATGAAGTGAAGCTCATAAAAACGTTTTAAAAACCAGGAACTCAAATTATGGATATTTTAACATTTTAACCCTTGCGGCATACATTTTTACATTTTTAACTATAATTTTTTTGGGTATTCGGAAGTTTTTGGGACCATTGATCACGAATCTGAAGTAAAAAATTTAAAATTTACAGAACAATAGGTTTGATTTAAAGAGGGGATACATTTTTGGTAAAAAAAGAAGTTGCCTATATCGTGGACACGCCTGTACGTTTTGATGTGACAGCGTATCTTTATTCTTGTCCCTTACCTTCCCTTTGTTCCCAAACTTGTCCTCATCTTTATCCTTGTTCTTTTATATGTCCTTAGAATTGTGCTACTTAAGAGGACAAACTTGTCTTCATCTTTATCTTTATTATTTTATTTGTCCTTATAATTATACTACTTCTTGTCCAAACTCTTGTTTAAATCCATGTTTATATTCCTGACTTTTTCCTTATTTGAATCCCTTTCCCTTCACAATCTTTGTCCTAAATATTGTTCTAAGTGTGTTCAAATCCTTGCTCTATACCTTATCTTCATCTATATCCTTATTTTTGTTTTATTCTTTATACTTATTCTCAATCCTTATTCTATCTTGTCCAAACTCTTGTTTCAATCCCTGTGAAAATTCCTGATCTTGTTGGAAATCTCCTTGTTTGAATCACTTTTCTTATCCTAGTCCGACTTTTTTTCCACTCTTTATCCTATATCTTGTCCATAGTGTGTCCAAATCCTTTTTCTATTCCTTGTCTTCATCTTTACCCTTATTCTTTTATAATTCTTTATCCTTATTCTTATCCCTGTTTGAATCCCTTTTCTAATTTTTGTCCCACTTCTTTTCCCACTCTTTATCATAAATCTCGTCCATGGTGTATACAAATCCTTGTTCTAAGAATTCCATGCAACACCAATGCATTTTGGAAAAATTATTTTTTCAACTCTTTGGGAAACCTCAAAACATGAACCCACTATATTGTATTTTAAAATTTTTGAAATTCTGACTTTAGATTCGTGTTTAATGAACAGTCAATAATGAATTACCCAGTGAACCAAGTCTACCATTTTCAAACGAATTTATGAACCTTTTCGGATAGAAAGGTTAATTTTTGGCACTCATAAATGACTCACCCTTTTTGTATCATTTGCCGGACTAAAATACCTCTCAAAAATTAACCTTATTTTATTCGGAAATGAGGATAAAAGAGTAATTTTTTTTGTTCGGAAATGAGTGAAAAAAGAACCATACAAAAGTTATTTTTCGGCACTCGGAAATGAACCGTTTTTGTATCAATTAATTTATGAATCTTTTCAGGTAGAAACGTTCATTTTTGGCACTCATAAATGAACCCTTTTTGTATCATTCTTCGGACTAAAATGCCTCTCAAAATTAAACCCTATTTTCTTCGGCAATGAGGTAAAAAAAGGAACCATAAAATGTCCTTTTTTTGTTCGGAAATGAATTGAAAAAATAACCATAGAAAAGTTATTTTTTCGGCACTCGGAAATGAACCCTTTTTGAATCAATCACGAAAATGCCTCTCAGAAACGAATATTTTTTTTTCTTCGGGAATGAGTAAAAATGAACCATAAAAAAGTAGCAGTACATCCATTTTCCTTCTTATGGCGAGAATCAATTCGCACTGGTAAAAGTGTTTATATGACATTTGTATGAAGGTCAACATTTGAAATTTACTGTTAAAATAATATCAACAAAGGTTTAAATTCTTCCTTTTTTCACTTATTTTAGAGTACAAAAAAGTTATGTTTATGATTAATTTCTGAATTCATTTATGAAAGAAAAAAAAAATGGTTCGTTTATGAGAAATTGTTTCTACTGATATTCAGTGGGTCTGTCTTAATTTTTTACATTGATCGAAATAATATGATCAATGGTTGATTTTTTAATTGACATATACATATATAATTCAAATTGTATAATTTCGAACAATGATTAATTTATATCAGTGATCATAAAAGTATCGATCAATTGATTTTCTGATCAAAACATATCAACCACTAATTGATTTGATTTTTACTCCAAAAAGATCGAAATTAATTTTTTATCGAATACATATTTGTTATTATTAAAATATATCGATCTTTGCATGATTTTCATGACTAAACAAGAAAAAATATAGATAGACCAATGATTAATATCAAAGGAATGAAATATAAAAACGATACTATTTGAGATACATGCTGAAAAAATGCTAATTTTTTTTTTGAGATAAATTTTTTTTAATGTTTGATTAAAAAAATATTAATAACAATTAAGACTGATTTCACATCAAAAAATATCGACCCTTCATTGATATATAAATTAGTGATCATGAAAGTATAATTTTATAATTGATTTATTTCGTTTTATTGCGTTTTTTTTTCTTTTTTTTTTATAATATTTTCTGATAAATGATTTTTTTGCACAAAAAGTATCGATCAATGAAAAATCGGTTTTTATTTTAAATAAAAAATTTCGACCATTGCAGGTATTTAATGACTGAAAAAAAAATTATACAATAGGAAGTAGTGTCAATAGATTTATGTAACCTAGCAAGGAATGTATTACCTCCGGCTTGGCTGAGTTTAAAATACCACCAAACTAGTGTGTAATATATGTATAGCATACGAAGTTATTAAGGTTATATTATTTTGATGACGTCAGCTTGTATGAGCGATAGGCATGGTTTTTATTCAATTCATCCAAATTTCAACCTCATTGTACCTTTTACCTATCAAAGCTTATGTCTAATAAGTATATCAAGACCATAGACTAATTTTTGTGGAATTTATAAAGGTTTTACTATTTTGATGACGTCACTTTGTATGAGAGGCAGGCGTGGTTTTCATCCGATTATGCTAAATGTGCGAAATATAAGAAATCAAAGCATTGTGAAAAATTTCAAGTCATTAGATATATTTGAGAAAATTCTGATGAAGTAGGTAGCAGATACTTGCAGAAGACTACTTCTGCCTACCTACAAGTTTAAGCCAAATAATTCAATGAGGTTGTGTAGGAAAAGCTTAAGTGTATTAAAACTTTCAAGGGTTCCTTGGACAAAAATGTATGACTCTATAGCAGTGTCGATCATGTAAAACTCTCGCGAAGTAAGCGAAAGAGTAAATAAGACAGCAGTTGTTACTGTGGTCGACACTGTTTTATAGCGAATAGATGTTTTTTTTTTTTTAATTTTAAAATTCAAGATGTTGGATAGGGTTGTCACCTATTTTTTTTATTTTTACGAATTTGGTGCTGGGACAAACACTAGCTAAAAATGGGTCGCTAAATGCAAATCCATTGTCAGAATTTCAAAATAATGCAATTTTTACCATAGAGTTGCCAACTAATAATATGTTTTTACGAGTCATTATCTAACAGTTTTAGAAGGTTGCTAATTTCGAATCTGTTATAAGAATTTTAAAATTCAAGATGGCGGATAGGGTTACCACCTAAATTTTTATTTATTTTTACGAATTTGGTGCTGGGGCGTCAACAAATTGACGAGTTGATCATTCAACTTGATTAGTTAATAGTTGAATTTTAAGTATAGAAGGTTGATTGTAAAGTTAAATACTTGCCCGTGAAAAAAATAGATTTTCTTAAAATAGTAAAATAGTTGCGCTTTAACCCTTTAATGACGAAGGATTTTGTTGCGGATTCGTACTCAGAAGACCGACATTTCTAAACAAAGATGTAGTTAAAATTAAAATTTTTTTAACCCTTCTATGACAAATATCATATGTGGTCCATTCGGCGTCAACAGTCAAAATATATTAATAAGTGGATTGAACAAGCTAGCATTTTGACGTTACAAAAAGTAAACAAAAGCATCATGAAACACAGTAAATAGACTGCTTCGCATACATAAAACATTGGTACACATTTAACACTAAAAAGTTATTTAAATGTATTGATTACTTTCCGAGATTTGGAAAAAGTTAAAAAATAAAAAATTCAAAATTTTTGATTTTGAAATGTCCTTGAACTCACTTGTACTTTAATGCGTTTTTAAATGGATACGATTGTTTATTATCTAGAAGCACTAATTTGGTTAAAATCCGTTGGAAAATTTGTTTGTGATAAGGAAAAAAGGAAATGGGATATATATGTCCCATCCGCCGTCAAAGGGTTAAAGCAGTTCCGGGTAGAAATGTTTTAAAATCACATCAATTGCCCAAAATCTGGAAAGTCAAATAAAAATGACAATATCTGAATTTTAACCCTTTTATAAAAAAAAAATGTAAATGGTTTTTAATATCTTTGTTTTTTTCTTGACTCTGACAGCTACTTTGCACCTTTTTATTGGTCGTCACAACCACTGCACTGAAAATCCACGAATATGGCCATCACGAGGAGCCACAATACGAACACGTCGAAGAGGCCGTCAAGTATGAGCATGAACCCGAAGAGACCGCACATCATCACGAAGTCGAACACAAGCATGCCACCTCACATCAGAGTGTTAAGTTCCATCACTTCCATGCCGTGCCAGTTTATATCAAAAAAGAAGATCAGCATCTGATAAAGAAACCCATCGAAATAGGTGGCACCAAGCAGAAATTGAAGGTGCTACATCCCAACAGTGAGCATCATCATGGCTATGGTTTGGTGCTGGAGAACGAAAGTGAATCGCATGTACATGAAGTTGGACACTATGAGGAACCAGCACATCATCTGGAGCACTATGAACACTCATATCATCATGAATGAGCCCGATTGAATTAAGATGATATAGGCTTCGTTTAAAATAAGTGAGAGAGAGCAAGAAAACGATAGAAAGAGAAGAAGTAATTAGTTGACATTCACTCATGTGTTGAATGAATGTTTTTTTGCCAAAATACAATGAGATTTTCCCATGTTACTAAATAATTTTATAGAAAAAGGCATATAAATAAATATATGTATGTTTAAAGTTGAAAAAAAGAAAAAAAATTATTTTTTTATTGGCATATTTATTTAAAATATTCGTTTTTACATAATCAACAAAGCGAAGAATGGAATAATGAGGTATGACAAGGCTATTGAACTATTTCCAATATGAGTTGTGACGTTGCGTGGATTTTATTATATATCTATATCAGAACCATTTCCCACATACTTCTCTCAAAGGGTCTAACAAAGTAGAACGATCTTAGGCTATACCAAACTCGAAAATTTGTAGGGTGTCTTCTTTTAAGTTCAAGTATCATTCATATGATGGGTTGAATAATAAATAGTGGTCATACTCTTGTAATGTCTAAATGGGAATACTCTATACTGACTGACTGTGGAATTTTTGGCTTTTTAGCTAATCCTCACTAAAAAAAGATCATTAATGAGAATACTACTCTATGAAGAGTAAAGAAACGATCAGCAATTTTTTTTCTCAATACAAGGAACTATACAGGTAAATCTTTTGAACAAATGGAGGTAGTTTTCGAAGTACTTTCCTCTTATGAAGAGCTCGAATAGAACGTAAGAGTTTTGAAATATTTGAGGTATTCTATGTACCAGTTATGTGTAGGACGCAAACTTTTTTTTTATACTTTTTTCTTAACACTGTTTATAACTACTGTCGAATAGAAAATATAAATGGATTTTTCCTTGAAAAGTTATTATAATTTTAAGGTGACACACTAAATTCTGAAACCTCCACCCTTAAAGTCCAACAAAGATTTACTAAAGTCATTTCAATAGCCATAACATTACAAGGACTAATGAATGATGACCATTTTGAAGGAGAAGAGTAGTACTTAATACGGTAAGTTTTAAAAAAAACAGATTTTAAAAAAAACTTTGTGCCTCATGCTCATCTAAAGTAGCCCAAAACAAATTTTTTGTGTAAGTAACCTCCAAACCTTCATAAGACAGAAAAACTGAGCTCAGATTTATAAATTGGTGGCCATTACCTCTTCTAACCTTCTATATGATCCGAAATAGATAAAAAGACTTTAGCCGCGCTGAAGCTGAAGATGGCAACCGCTGCTGAAATATGCTTCATTAATCACCTTATGGTAAAAGCTCAAAGTGTTTATATGTAGTACAGGCTGGTTTTGAGCTTGAAGCTACTGGCTAGATGATATTCAGCGGCTGTGTCTTCTTTATCGCTTGTTAATGCAGTTATGATTTTTCGTTCCCTCTTTTTGTTTATGTTTTGTCCTCTTGCATTTTTTTAGGTGGTTTTCGACACTTTTTCTTCCATCTCGCTTGTTTAAATTGTTTTTTAATAATTTTTTTATGATTTCTACAAGATATACACTAAAATTTTTGGAATTTGGAAGCTCCCTTAAGAAAAATGTCCTATAAAAAATGCCTCTCCTCCAGGTTGGTACAAGAGACAATGTTGATGGTATTTCTTTAGGATTTAGAAATTTTGGATTTTGGATTAAGAAATTGCGAAGTTGAAGTTAAATGTGATCACGACAGGTGATCAACATATACATACATATATACATAGATGACGTTTCTTTTTTTTTTTGTGTTATCGACAATAGTTACTAATGAGTAAATCCACTTCGATTATAAAGGGTAAATTCAATACACAAATATTGTTGCAATGAATTTTTTATAAATATAATCTGGTAGATAATTTAACGGCTACGAGTTACATATTCCATACGATCAGTCCAATTTTTCACTACTTTATCCAATAAATCTGGTCGTATGGCTTCAGTGGCGGCTTGAATATTGGCTTCAAATACTTCGAGAGTTGCTGGTTTGTCAGCATAAACTAATGACTTAACAAAGCCCCATAAAAAGTAATCGAGAGGCGTTAAGTCGCACGAACGAGGAGGGAGTTAACAGTAAATAATAAGTTATAAATAAATAAACCAAATTTATTTTGCAATAAATTGTTGTCCAGTTGCGCCGTCTTGTTGGAACGAAATGTCGTCGATGTTTAGCTGATTAATTTTTTTGAAACAAAAAATCAGTCAGCATAGCTCGATAGCGCTCGCCATTCACCGTAACGACAGCTCCTTTCTCATTTCGAAAGAAATAATGACCGATGATGCCGCCAGCGTTTAAACCGCACCAAACAGTCAATTTTAATGGAAGTAATGGTGATTCGTTACTGGCTTGAGGATTGTCTTGACGAATGGCTTGAGGATTGACGATCTATAACTGCACGAATTGCTTGCTCACTAGGCCGATTATGTTGACCGTCAAATGGACGAAGTGCTTTATGAACTTCGCGAACAGATTTATTTTTTTTCAAAGTAAATTTCCAAAATTTGGAGGCGTTGTTCTGGCGTTAAATGATTCATGATGAATTGCCAAACTTTACTGAACAGAAATATCAACACAGTTTGACACTCTCAACTGTCAAACCATAGACAACAACCATCGAAACTTCTCATGCAGCTAAAAAAACACCCTGTACATGCATCAACAGATACGTTAAGATTGTTGTATTAGATATCTATGAAAGTCATGAATATGGTTGTTGCATTGGATAATTAAATCAACGCTGTCGATAATGTAGAGGTGTGTTCAAATTACTAATACGTCGATCAGAGTAAGAGCCCGAACAGAATCAAATATCGTTGCGACCGCCGATCCTCTCTGGTCTTCGATCGCAGAGAACACGCCCAGAATGAAACGATTGCGACTGACGATACAAAGTTGCTTTTATTTAGCATTTTTTTATTTATTTTTTCCATTTCATTTCAATGTATTGGTCTCTTCAATTGTGTGAATACAACACACACAAACAAGAAATGTCAGAAGATAACAAAAAACTAAGCAAATTTCATTAAACGCAGCCAATTCTTAGCAAAAATATGGCAACACTAATGGCACTCAGAGAGAGAATCGTCGGTCGCAAGAGAAAAATAGAATAGATTCTAATTGTGCGATATATCGTTGCGGCTGCTGACCTGCGATTTTATTCTGGACGTGTTCATACATTTGCATGCATTCTATTGCTTTGCGATGTCGCAAATCGCAACGATATTTGATTCTGTTCGGGCTCTAATTGTGCGATTTATCGTTGCAAAAAAGAGCTGCGTTTTTTTCTACATTTTGCATGTATTTTCCAACAACAAAGATCGGCGGCCGCAACGATTTTTGATTCTGTTCAGGCTCTAATGTTGACTTTTCTGCTCTGAACAATTTGGCTTTCTTTTATTTTATTTCTTAGGCCGTGTGCGAATTGTTCTAAATTGACTGACTTTTCTAAATTATTGGAGGTTTGTCGGTAATGCAGTGCTTGTCTAAAATTTAGTAAATTTTCGAGTAGACTTTTCATGACTAAATTGAAAGTTGCCATATTTTGGAGACTGATATCTGTGGGCAATAAAGTGGGAATTTTAAATTGGGCAAAAGTGAAAAAATGTTAAAATTTTCGAATTAAATCTTACAGGTTGATTTTTTAAAATGAAAATTTTATATATTTCTATTTTAAGAATATTTTTTTTTTTTGTAGATTTCTACTTCTTTTAGGAAAAATAATCTCTTAATTTCCACAAAAAACCCTACGTTGTTCAGTGGATCATCTGGCAGCGTTGAGCTTTTACATATTATTGTAAATAGCTCGCCAATGTGAAGAAACGAGATAGTATTAGGCGCTACAACAGATTCTTAAATTTAGTTGTCAAATGTTGTTTCGCAGAGTTAAGTCAGCTGTTTTGCAAAATTATTGCACTGCTGGAAATTTCCAATGAAAAGAAAGTCATTTCCTAAATTTTAGCCCAATTCGCACACAACCTTGATTTAATATTTCATAAATGATTCAAATGATATTATTGAGTTATTCAACTTAGCACCGTAGGCAAGGTGAGTGCTCCAAAACGTCAAAGGCTAATAGATTCCAAAAAGTATTCTTGTTCCACATGTAAATATATGTATATCACCGTAATCTTCTTATTATTAATATTTATGTAACTAATTCTTGGAAGAAATACATACTAAGAAAAATATACTATTATTATTTTTGCACAAAAATATATTAAATAAATACATATGATATAAATATATACTATAAATATAGTTCCGTGCACATAAATAAGAACACATAAATAAGAACGATTTCATCGTATTCATTTTTGACCTGAATTGCAATTTAATTTAAACTAAACCTAACTCTTTCTCTTACCTCCACTGTACCCAAGAGACGAGTTTTGAGGATAAATTATTTTGTTGTTGTTTAATGTACAAACAAATTCTCAGGAGATTTTTTTGCTAACATGTTGCTAATTTGAAGCATGCACATTAGGGTGGCCCTTAACTGTATGCGCAATTTTTTTTTTTATAAATTGAATATGTGCGGTGCCCTCGTTTGTTTCTTATCATGCCAAAATTATATTCTGAAAATTTCAGGAAAAAATATTAATATTTAGACGTGCCGCAAAACGAAACTTCATTCGAAATACACATTCATATAGGAAAAAATTGTTTTTTTTTAACAATAATTAATATTAAGACAATTTTGTGTGATTTTTTAATCAACGAAACATAATATCGCATTAGGCATATAATTTATTTTTCCAACCTGCTATCATTCGTCGAAAACGGTTGACTAATACGAAAATTACAACATTTTTATTGTTTTTAAGAAATATTTTTTTTCCGAAAACAAATGAAATTAATGTAATCATTTTTGTTCCAATCTTTTATTGGCGTATGAGTATAAACATTTCTTTCCAAGGAGATATTATGTGTCGAAATCGGGTAAAAATTGCGGAAACTCAAAATTTTTTGTGGAGCAAAAACACTTTTTTAAAAAAATACTTTTTTCGAAAATACACATGTAAAATTAATTATTTTGAAAAAAGTTTATGTTTCCAATTATAAATTGTATAAAGTTTGTACGTTCCTAACACAACATTAACAACAAAAAATAAAATCTTAATCAATAGATTTGTTTTTTTTATTTTTTTTTTTTTTTATTTAAATTTAACACCGTTTATTATTCATAATTGTTTTTACTTTAGTTATTGCTCGTAGGGCCGAAATAAAATTTCACGACTGTATCCTGGATATTTCTTACGATAGTCCCGAATAATCTACATTTAAAAAAGTAAAATCTTTAAATTCTCAATCAAACAATCAGAAATACATATATAATTTTAGGAGATAATCCCGTTAGTTAGTGTTTTTAGTTAGGAGGCTATTAACCCTATTCATGTCACGCTATTTGAACAACGTAAACTGTCACGGTGTGACTTAGAGACACTAATACAAAAAACATAATTATTTTATTGAAAAAAAGAAAGTTTAATACAAAATATCGTTCATGGAGAATAAATTTCTTTTAATAAAAAGAAAAATTAAATTATTTATAAGCAATGTGGATATTATTATTAAACTATTAATTTGTACATTTAAGACAAACTATACTTTTCTGTGAATGCTCGTTATTCATGGGTTTCTGAGTATTACCACAGAATTGCTTAGAAAATCGTCTTTTTTTATAAGAGGAACAGTTAAGTTGACGCCTCTTCTTTGATTATACTGTCGATGCATTCTAAGCTGGGTTTCATGATGAGTTTTCCATTATTACGTCTTTTGCAGATACCAGTGTCTTAGAGTCACTACGTGACAGTTCCCGTTAGTCAGTTTAATATTTTGTGTAATAGGTAAATATTATAAAAACATAAACAAAAATTAATTGTATATTACAGAAAAAGAATGACCAATAATAAAATACATTTAACTTATTTTGCTTTAAAACAAGTTTTAAATCATTTATATTGGTTTGAAATTTAATAGTGACCCAAAGACACAGCCTGACATGAATAGGGTTAAAATCAGTTATTAATTTAACCGCATGTTAGGCTGTGTCGTTCAGTACTATTAGAGAAGTAATGATTTTCAGAACATCAGTGTAGTCATTTTGAGATTTCCAATCTTCCGAATGTACTTAAAGAAAATCTGTTCCAATTTTGAAACGTTGGGAAAGTTTCATCGATGGTGGTGATAAAAAGTCGACGATATTTTTATTAATAAATGTTTGTATATCTTCTTTGGATAAAAATACTTTCTTTCTGCTATCACTTTCAAACTGGTCATCTTCCTGGATTTTTTTAGGCATGTCAACTTTAATTTCTGTTGTTTCGTCGAACAACACAAAAGGAGGAGAAAAGGTACATTTGTCTATCTGGGTAGTACTAATACTCATGGAAACTGTAATTCATATGATATTTTGCCTGTGCTCTTTCTACATTATAATACTCGTAAGATCACAAATAACAAAGCTAAACCAATTTTTAATTATTATACAAATCATACTTCTTTCCCGCTTCTTCTCCTCGAGTTTGCGCTTCCTATGTTTTTCTTTTTTTTCCCGATTACGTTTCAGGTTCTGCCATCAGACGTCATCAACGTCAATCATGCAACCGGGTCTTCCATTTTCTCTCTGGAGTAGTAAGAACTGGCTGTCTTCCTCTATTCGGATTAGGTGCAGAACGTCCCTGTGTGAAATATCAAATAGATTGTCCAATTCATCGCAGAATAAAGTTTTTTCTGTTGTGCGTTTCTGACTTCTTTGTAAATTTTTCGAACATTTGTGCAAATCTAACAACTTTTGAACACATCGATGGGGGAACTCGCAGGTATGCTTGCCTTTTTCCAAAAATCTGTGCAAGTTAAGATCACCTTTTATTCAATAAGTAAATTGTAAATGTAAACAAAATTGTATCTTAAAGATTCAAGAATGGTTTTGTCTTAAGATTCTTTTTTTAAGCTTAAAATTTGTTATGTCAGCAAATATTCTGGCTGATGCAATATTTCATCTTGTCATGAAATATTTTTGTTTATAATAAAGCAATCAAGCCATCCTCACTTTTGTTTATATTAAAAGCCTTTAAATAAGAGAATAACTGATTTTTACAGATAGGTTTTTAGTCCAGCTCAGCCACTTGAGTTCCTAGGGTGTTTAAGTGAAGTGAATAAAAAATAATAAACTTGTGATGAAATACTTTTGTTTATAATAAAGCGATCAAGCCATCCTAAGTTTTGTTTATATTAAAAGCCTTTAAATAAGAGAAGAACTGATTTTTACAGATAGGTTTTTAGTCCAGCTCAGCCACTTGAGTTCATAGAGTGTTTAAGTGAAGTGAATAAAAAATAATAAACTTTTTTAAAAACACAGAAAGTACAAGTGTTTAATTAATTTGAATTCTTCTATAGTAAGACTTGCACTTGAATTCAAAGATAATTTCACTGTTTTTATTTTAAAAAATAATACTTCAAGGACATATATGTTAGAAGGTAACCAGTGTTTTCACTTTTAATAGATTCAATTACATATATTTTTTGTTTTAAATGTAATAAGTTGATCGGTAAAACATAATTGTAGAACGTTAGTTAAAATAATTTTCGAAAAAAATTAAATTTTTTTTTCGCTCGACAAAATAGTTGTAGGTTTCTCACTTTGTAGCCAATTTCAACGGATGATAGATCGTTTGTGAGATAATGTTATGTTAAATACGATATTATGTTGAGTAGACTAGAAAAGAACATTAAATTGTCTTAATTTTATTTATTGTTGGAAAAAAAAACAGTTTTTTCTAATATAAAGGCATATTTTGAATGAAGTTTGCTTTGCGGCACGTCTAAATATTAATATTTTTTCTTGAAATTTTCACAATATACTTTTGATATGATAAGAAATAAACGAGAGCACCGCACATGTTCAATTTCTAAAAAAAAAATTAAGGGCCACTCTAATGCACATACTTAAGAACGATTAATATATTCAGTTGATAAGAGCATTTCAGATGATTTAAATGTACTGCACAGCTATTAAAATATTGTAAACATTCAATTGATTTCAATAAAAGTTAAAAATAAGAAAAAAATTTTGGAAAAAATAAGGCATGTAACCTTGTGACTCGCGAGTTGATTTTAATACATTTTAATGAAAAAAAGTCGTATAGTGAAATCGCCAATATTATCAAATGTTCAAAAACGATGGTTTTTAATGCTATTCGACATTTTCAAAAATATTCAACTCCAAAGAATGTGCCCCGAAAGTGGATGTACAAGTTCCAATACACAGACATCTTGCAGAACAATTTGATAACATATGCAGATGAAAACGTACCCGTGTGTTGGATACTACAACAAGATAATGACCCAAAACATACTGCTGGTCATACAAAGAAGTGGTTTGCAGACAATAAGGTAACAGTATTGGATTGGCCATCATGTAGTCCGGATATAAATCATATTGAGAACCTCTGGCAAGTTGTGAAGGAGAGAGTTGGTGCTCTAAAGATATCAAATTTCACACAACTTTATACTTCAGCATAGAAGGTCTGGATAAGGCCTGGACAAGCATTCCCAAGCGAGTATATGAAGATCTAGTGGGCTTAATGCCTCGGCGATGTACAGCGGTTCTTAAAAGCAATGAATATCCAACCAAATATTAACTAAATAAAACTAAAATAAAATATTGTATAACAAAAAATTAATTTCTTGTATATCGTTCTTAATTATATGCACGTTTAATTCTTTTTGATATCGTAAAAAGATACCATACTTTTTAACAGGTAAGCTACCGATACAAATTTCACAAATCATATAATAAGGGATTCTTCAACATTCGAATGGGTGAGGATTTACTTCAATTTTTTACTTGTATTATAAAAAAAGTTGAAAGAAAATGAAACCAAACAATCGTTCTTAATTGTGTATATTGAAAAAACAGGTTTCTATGAAGTTTCTCCTCCGTCGAGTGTCTCGCGATCCAGGTGCTATTCATAAAAATCTAAATTTGTAGATAACTCTGTAAGATATGATTAAAATTTTTTATGTCCTTATGTCAAATATATGAACTCTCATCCGGTAAGAAATAGACTAATGCACAAATAATTGGACATGGAAATATTTAAAAGATGTGTTCAATTTCAAAGATTGTTTTTAAAGCCACAATGATCTTTGGTAATATGTATAAACAAGATTATGTCTTTTTTTTATGAATTTCATAAAAAATTTCATGACGTTACTTACATGACTAGTAGCAAAAAATTTCAAGAAGTTTATAAGTCACATATTTCTCACTCAAGATCAGAGAAATCAGTTAATGGTTGATAAAAAATTAATATATAGAGAATAAATAAAGGGTGGTCCAAAGGCAAATATGCTAGGGTTTGAACTCAGTAGACTTTTTTTTTGTGGAGTTCCTATCTGTAAATTCGGAAGATCGATCCGATGTGGATAATCCAGAAATTATCTAAACTCTTTTGGCGACTATCGTCCGAGTCATACATGAGATACAACCAGAAACCGTCAACAAGGTCTATAAAAACTTGTTATCAGGATTCGCTACTGTGAAGCCAGCTTATACTGCCACGTGAATAAAATGGTGGAATATTTGTTCTTTCTAATGAATCCATAATATATCAAAAGAAGTTCAGTTTCGTTCATTTTATTTCATTTTTAAAAAGATACTAAGAGTTGGACGACTATGGGTTGATAGGATGCCCTACTGTAAAAATGTAAAGCCGATTCAGCTGCAATTGAATTCTGTTTATTTTATTTCATTTTTCAAAAAAACTCTTGTTTTCTCTGCTTATTCTTATGGTACCCTTTGAATAAGCTTTTCCCATCTTTGGCTAAGAGTCCAAATAATTTTGCTCTTACAAAAAAATTTAATTTCGATTCGTTAAAACATGGTCGATAGCGCAGTGCGGTGAGTAATTTTGTGTCATAATTTAATTTCGATTCGTTAAAACATGGTCGATAGCGCAGTGCGGTGAGTAATTTTGTGGCATACTTTTGGGCTTACTTTTTTGTGAAATGTTAAGAAGCCAAATTGCTTCAACATTTAAGACATGCCAAATAGCTGAGCTAAAAAGTTTTTAAATGGAAAATTCATCAGAAGTTATCTCCATTGAATTTAAGTTCGCCAATACTAGACTCAAGGTTTTCAAATTGAATTTGTATTTAAAATCTTATTACTACGGAATTCAATTGTTATACCGTCCAAAACAGTCTTGGCATCCAAAACAGAATTTACAAAACTGTTATAAATTAGCAGGAAAGATCGAGCAATCAAGTGAAAAGTGTGAATATTGTTGTAATGTAGCAGGAAGTGGCCGAAATATGTGAAGTAACGACAAAAAAAAAAAAAAATTCACCCAAAAAATTTAAATTTTTGTTTGAAATTCCAATTTCCAGCTTGAAAATTTCTGTTTGAAAATTGACTTTTTTGAATTTTTTTTTCTCAACGACTAACAAATTTTCTAGTATCCTTACCAATTGACTTTCACAATGGGATAAGAAGCATATTTTTGCAGTTTATATATGTTTGTCAGTTATTTAGTTTAAAAAACTCCGAAAATTGACTTTCAGTTGAAATTTTCATTAAATTTTCACGAAAATTTTTTTTTATTAAAATTAACAAGAGTTCATGAAAATATGAAAACAAATTTATCGTTATCTATAAATTCTTCTTTATTTTATCAAAGAACTATTTAATAAAATTTATTAAAATATTTAACATCATATTTTCTAAAAAAAAAATACAAGTTCAAATTTTACGCTTAACTTAGTAAGAAAAATAAATAGTTGTATAAATTATATCTTTCATGAAAGCTTTTAAAACAAAATTGCTGAAAATAAAGTTGCGCGAGAAAAATAAAAAATTCTCAGAATAAAAAAAATGAGGTGAAAATATTCAAGATACTATCAACCACATGGTCTAAGCCTTGGGTGGTGGTCGCAGAGCCAAACTGGCTTCAATATCTTTGGCACCAGCGCGAACATTCTTCTTGCCGCCCACATTGGGGTGTGGTCCACCACCACGTTTACCGCGCTTAGCGCTACCATGACCGCGGGTATATTTAAGATTCGAGTGAATAGGTTCACGCTCACGTTCACGCTCCCGCTCGCGCTCTGAACTTGCGTGCGACTTGTAGCTATGCTGATACCCGTAACCTTCGGGATTGTTATTGAACTTCGGGCTATAGCTGTCGTATTCCAAGGCCTTTTGTATTGTAATGGCTGAGTATGGCAAAGCTTTGCTGCGTGGTTGCTCCCAAGCGGCAGAGGAGGAAGAATCTTCATACTTGCTGGGTATGGGCTCTTTCTTGAGCACAAACTGATAGGGATTCATGACGGGATAACCGTCATCCGAGTGCGAGGCTGAGGATGCAGCGGGTGCCTCTTTTTCATCTGCCTCTGCCGAAGAGGAGGGCTCAGCAAAGTAGCCGCCATAGCCCTTGTAGTCGGCTGGTGGCTCAGAGCTTTTCACTTTGCGATATTCAGCGGGTACATTGCGCGACTTTTCAGGCTTATATGGCAGCGAGTTGATGTCGTGATATATCTCGGAGTTAAAATAGAGCTTGGAGGGCTTAGCAGCGTGAGTATTGTGTGAGGAAGAGGCATGTTCCTCGGGATCTTGGGTGGTTACAACGTGTGATAGATCAAAATCCTCCAAATTCTTCAAGGCCGCAGTGTGATCGAAATGATCGTACGACTTCAATGGCAAAGTGTAGGGCTTGGAAACAGTTTTCACAGTGGCTGTCTGGAGTGGAGCGCGAGTCTTGATTTTATAGATAAATTCCACGTTAGGGGCCAAAGTGTCTGAGAGCTCTTGATGTTGTGGTACTGAAGGAGCCTGATACTTAGTTTCGGTCTCGGACTGATATTGTTGCTGTGCCTTGGGAGAGTGTTTAGGCTGATGATGGCGCGTGGTAGGGTAGTCATCAGGGGCGGAGCCAGACGTTTGATGTTGCGTTTGTGAGGTAGATTTAACGTGATTGGAAGCGCCATATTTGCCATTATAACCGGATGAAGGTGTGGAGCTTGTATACTTTGGACGCAGTGTTGTAGAGGTAACCTGCTTCTCCTGTGTTGCGGGGCCATTGAAGAGTTTGTAGTAGGATTTCGGTAAGGGTTCTTGAGGTGCGGCAATGATTTTGCCCTCAGCCTCCAGTTCTTTCATATACTTCATAACAGATTTTTCGATTTGCTTCATTATCTCCGCTTTGGGAATTTCAGTTGAGGCAGAGACGCGTATCTTTTCCTCATCCTGTTCACTGCCGTTATTTTCGCTGTTGCTGCTGCTGCTACTGCCACCTCTATAACCAGGCTGATAGTGATACTTGGTGTGATAGTGACGATCAACATCCTGAGCGCTGCCATCATAGTTGGCTGCTTCACCATAAAGCTCATAGGAACGTGTTAAGGGCTCTTTTTCGTAGACTGGCGCCGGTTGTTGCGAAACCGCAGTGACGGGCACATGTTCAGTTTGGGCCTCTACGTTTTGAGAGTTTTGTTGCAATTCCTGTTGATGTTGCAGTTCCTGTTGATGTTGCTGCAGCGCTTGATGATGCTGCAGATCCTTGTGATGTTCCAGCTCTTGCTGCTCCTGTAATTCCTGCTGTTGTTGCTGATACTCCTGATGTTGTTGATACTGCTGATGTTTTTTGTATTCTTGTTGATGCTGTTGTTGCAGCCCACGTTGTTGTTGCTGTTGTTGCTGATGCTGTTGCTGTTGTTGCTGCTGCTGCTGGTGTTGCTGCTGATGCTGTTGCTGCTGCTGCTGATAGTGTTGCTTTTGCTGTTTTTCCGCCTGCTTTTCAGCCAAATATTGCGCCTGCTGCATTTGCGCCTGAAGTTGTGCCTGCATTTGTGCTTCCAGCAATTGTTTGGAATCGGGCTCTACCTGTTGTTGTGGTTGTACCTGTGGTTTCTGCTGCTGCTGATGATATTCGTAGTATTCAAAGTTATTGTGACTGCTAGCGCCGGCATGATGCTGACTGGAGGACACAGCTGGTTCCTTTTCAGGTTCTCCGGGAATACGTATGGGTTCGTGCAGGCGTGAGCCATACATCTGCATGGCCTTTGCTACGTATTCTTCCGCCGTGGCCGCTTCATCCAGAGCAAGTTGTGCCTCAGCCGCTGCACGTGAGCCCGTTGTGATGCTGCTCGTATATTTTGTGGTGATCTGCGTGTGTGGCAATGAGCGTCCAGTAGGCTCGTTTCCGGCACGTATGAGATTGATTTCTGGATTAGCGTAGGGATAGTCTGGAGTCGTAAGGGGGAGGAATTATAAAAACAATTATATTTAAATATTTCGGCAGTAGCTTACCACGTTCAGAATTGCTGGCATAGGCCCCACCGCGACGATATTGATTCGGCTCCGTGCGACTAGCAGCTAAGGCTAGTTGATCGGGTATGGCTTCATTTTTATCCGTAACCTCTTCTATGGCTTGGTTGGCAGGACTGAGCGCAGGTCTTCGGCGATTGCGACTGCTGGCTAAGGCATCGGTCTGCAGCCAAAACTGCACCTGGGATGGAAAAACATGGGGTAGTAGTTATTTTGAGGTTAAAAAAGGAATTTATATTAAGTTCATTCATTAATTTGAAAATCGATTTTTGAATGATAGATTCAATCCTAAGCAAATATGATTTTCATTGGAGTTTAGGCCCGGAATTCATTTTCAGATGAAAATTTTCACACTGAATCACTGTGAATTGACTCCACATACATACATATGTGAAGCATATGCTACAAAGTCTTCCGATGCGCTGCTCTAGAATATCGACCGATTTAAATCGGAATTTTTCATAATAGCTCGAACTATTCATATTTTCAATGTCTTTAAGAATTAAAATAAACACGGAATTATTTCAGAATCAGAAATCTTTCTTTATAAATATATGAATTATATTTACCTTTAGAAGAACTTAAGCAATAATTACATTTTTACAATGTAATTTAATTCAAAAAATTTGTTGACACTTTTTGAATGTACCATATGTTTTGTACTCAAGAACTTGGTGACATAGTTCTCTAAACTATCCAATACTAATTGGTATTATGAGAAAGTTTTTTTCATTGAGAAGAGTGTAAGAGTGTAACTTATGAAAGCTCTCATCGAGGAAAAGAAGGTAATTCAAGGTACCCAAGGCTTAAAACAGTGGTGCTCACTACATGGTTTCCCATAGCCCGCGGGCATCGTGTTTTGTTGAGCTTTTGCACACGCAGTAGCAATCGGCTCGCTGTGTTTGTACACTGCGTAAAAGTTTGTTTTTTCTAATGTGCTTTAAATTTCAAGTCAGTATGCTTTGAGCGTTCATGTGGTGAGGGTGTTGCTCGCTGTTTTATTTATATATATATGTAAATATATTGCAATGTTTCAGAAAAAGCATTAATAGATTTTTGCTTGATATTTTATATGTTTAAATAGCAAAAGACAAACACAAAAATAAAAAAGAAAAGATTATATTGAAAATCCAACACTCGACTAGAGTTCCTTGCACGAAATGTTGTGAGAGCTTTTAACAACTTCTTGTTTCAGTGTAAAGCTGTGCACTCGGAAAGCTCTCTTTTTGTTGTTGTTTGAACCATGCGTTGATCACCGCTGGTTTAAAATAAAAATTTTAGTTCGTTCTACAGTTATACAGAACGATTTAGTGAGCGTCTCTCGTAGTGACGGAGCACGTGGCATGCAAAACGGAGCGGTTACTCAGGTAGTCATCTTGATGTTCAGAAATAAATTCTTTCCGTATATAAAGATTTATCAAGAGCTTGATTTACAAGAGCGATGTTTATGCGGCCAAAAATAAAAACCAAATAAAAGTTTCAACTCGTCCGTTTGGAGGTTAAATCCGAAACACCTTCATTCTGGTTTGCAGACAATTTCGCTTTATTTTGTCTTAAAATGCGTTTTTTTCATTTCGTTTTTTTCCTGTTTGACAGTTAGTTTCTTTATACTATTAAACTCTATATGAGCCTAAGTACGGAATAATACCATTTTTTAAAGTTTTTTTCTTTTATTTTAAACAAATTTATTAAATTACAAAAATATTATAATGTTGACTTAAATATATATATAGTTTCACATGAAAAATTACCCTATCTTCTCAGACTAAATTTTTCTAGAGAGCTTAAATTAGACGTTTGGGTTAATTTTATCGGTTTTCAGGTTAAGGTTGGTAATGCTGCCTTCTGAGCATTTAAAATCGGGTTTAAGTCAATTATTAAATCAAAAATACAAAAAAAAAGAACAGAGATTTTCCCCTACCTCTACTTCCTAAAAGAAAGAAAATCTTATCTTCCACCATGTAATTCAAACGGGGCAGTTACGGCGCCGTTTAATTGTTTAACTTTGAACATTAATATCTCAGAACTTGAAATTTGTTTTAAAGTTGTTACAATATTGAAAAAATTGTTTCTGTCTTCAAATTTAAGAAATTTTTTTTTAATACGTTATACATATGGAACTTTTCAAATTTAATTTTGACGATTATATCTTTGACTGATCATTGGATATGTTTGAAAATTCAAGAGTTATTAAAATTCATTTTTTCAAAGTATGGGAATTTGGATTTATTTTTGTAACTATTTTGGTGAATATTTCTTAAAAATTTTAGATCGTATAATATTTATTAAGAATTATCCATTTCAGGTTTTACAAAGTGTAGCCCTGGCACTTGTCAGCAGTTTAATGTTTATGTCATTTAAACTAGTTCTTGTGTAGTTAAAAGTTTACCACTTTACAATATGATCATTTTACCTCCAAAAAACGAGTTAATATTTTTAACCCTTAACTACCGTTGTTGGTCTGTGGGACCACAACCAAGTATTTAAGTCTATTTCGTCGATGAATTAATATAAAAAATGAAAGGTCATATTCAAATCTTAAATAAAATGAGTTCATCCTCCGGCATGAAAAATTGTGCTTCTTCTTTTTATTGCAAAGCTAAATAACTAGTTTTAACTTTTAAAAACATATATGGATGAAAAAATTTTTATTAAAGAACAAAATACTCGTGGTCCCACAGACCAACAACAGCATTAACTTAATTTTTTCACAACAGTAATTAAAGGTTAAATTTTTCTAAAAAAAAAAAGCTAATTTTCGCGGGAGGACGCCCATTTCACGCTAGGTGGATACGTGAACAAGCAAAATTGCCGTGTATGGGGCTTTGAAAATCCCCCAGCGATTGTGGAAAAGCCATTGCATTCGCGAAAGGTAACTGTCTGGTGTGTTTTATTGACTGGTGGCGTCATTGGTCTGTACTATGGCCGTATGTTAACCGATTTTTTGTTTTTGCCTGAAATTGAAGAAATTAACTTGGACGATATGTGGGTTTAACAAGATGGCGCCACAAGTTACACAACAGCTTCAGTTAGGACTATGTTGCAACAAAAATTTTCAGAACGACTTCTTTAGCGAGTCAATTTGCCTCTGAGATCATGCAATTTGATGCCGCTGAACTTTTTTTTGTGGGACCATGCAAAAGATTCGTCTTTACGTGACGAGTTCCTTAATTTATCATAAACTCTTGAGTTATTAAAAACCAACATTCGTCAAACTTGGCCAAGCTAGTGCCCGAGTTGTGCAGAAAAATCACCAAAAATTATCTCAAAAAGTTTGAGTACTGCAAAAACTCCTGTGGAAAAAATTTTTATAAAAAAAAAAACATTCTTATCAAAATTGATGAGGAATATTTGCTCATGTACGTCACAAAACTAACAAAGAGAAGATAATATAATAGGGCACAGAAAGCGTTTTTGCAAATGCATTCGACTGCCGCATATAGTGTGTTTGGAATTTAATTGAGGAACTTCAACCACTTGATGAGCGAAGGTCGTCCATACCATTTGCCTTGAGATTTTTGGCAACTCTTTAATTTTATGCTAATAGCTCTGACCTTAACCATATCGGCAATAATTTTTCGACTTCCATGAGCCAATCATCGGTATCGTGGAAAATTCAGTATATCGCACAGCTCATTGTTACACAAAAATGAATCGAAATTTATTTTCCAGTGGCAATTGATAAGCAAGTTGATATTAAGGAAGGTGAACAATTCAAAAAGCTTTACATCATGATGTGAATTTTTAAAGCTTTTTGCTTGAGACAGGCCGGTATCAATTGATTGTGACGATTATGCCAGAATAGGGTTGTATGTTGTATATAATTTATTTATTTTTTTTGGTCCAAATTTCAATGTGAATATCTTTAAGTTTAATTAAGTTTAATTGATATTTTGTTTAATTTTTAAGGTTTCTGGAAAATTTCGTAAACATCTTTTAGAATTGATGCTCGGCTATTAAGATATTCTGTGTTTCCAACAAAGAATTTTTTTTTAAAGTTTTCATGTTCTGATACAAAATTTTATTTTAATTTATTTTCTTTTGAATTGACAGCTTTTATTTCCTCTATTCATCTGTACATTATGGTCTACATCATGAAGTTGTACAGATTTATTTTTTTTAAATCGAACTTTATTAATTTTTAAAATTCTTATAATTTTCAGATATTTTTTCACTTAAGGTTTTCGGAAAAGACACAAAAAAGTCCTAGCAAATCAGATCATTAATCGACAGTATGCTATTTGGCTACATATTTTCTATATCAAAACCACCCCCAAAGAAAATAGCCTGGTTGAGAATCAGAAAATGGTTTCGCACCAAGTGGAAATACTGTTTAAATCATCTTCAAGGGGGTTAGAGACTTCGATGGTACGTATCTACTGATAGGTTTTCATATCATCAGCATAGACAGAAAGATTTGAGTCATTGATGATAGGTCTACATCGGTAAATGTCAAGGTAAATAATAAGAGACCAAGGACACCACTATCCTGAGGACACCAGAAATGACTGTAAAATACTCTAATGTGAGAAATCCGAAGATGATTGCCGATTTTCAAGTTAAGATTTAATCCAAGCAATAAACTGCGGTTGAAAACCAAGAGCTTTGAGCTAAAGAAGCATGATAGCGTGCGAAATTTTAACGAACGTTTTGCTAAAGTCAGTAGAGACTGCATCAACTTTATAACCATTTTTCAAAGAACATAGACTATTGAAGACAACCTCTGTAAGGTTGGTGGCAGTCGATTTTCCCTTAAGAAAGCCGTATCTTTTGGGGGAAAAAAGAGATTTGGAGTAGATAGATAATACTTTCTAGAATTTTGGGTTCGCAAGTCAGTTTCTGCAATCGGTTTATTATTTGAAATATCATTTCTTGGGCCTTTTTAATGCAGAGGTATCATGAACGAATTCCTCCATTACTTGTGGAAAGCTGACTGTGAAATGGAAAGTTGGAAAAGAGCCAAAAGAGTAATGCTATATATTATGCTCTCCCAAACTTTGCAAATTAAAAAGAAATTTTACTTCTTGAAATTCCGTTGGTGCTACAAGAATGCTACTTTAGACAATATTTCAATAATTTTTCGATTTTATTTTAAAATTTTTTTTTTATTTGATTGTAAAGAAATACTCTAAGCTATCTGAAGTTGAGTCATTTAAAATTGAGTTAAATTTGTAAGAATACAGTTTCTATCAAGTTCTATTAAACTCTTCTGTTAAGCATCGTAAAGCCCATTTGTGATCTTTTCTAAGAATAAAGCCTTTCGTTTTTTTTTCCAATCTATTGTTATCCAAGATTCTTTAAGCGATTCGTTTAAGTAACTCGTAGTTTCTATGATATTTTGAAATTTCGGAGGGAAGATCTTATTTTATTTTTATTATTCCACCGATAGATAATTTCACATACAGTTCACTTTCGATACGATTAAAGTTTTTCTAATTCACAACAATAACTTTCGCTTTCGTTAAGTTTTCTTTTTTTTCTATTTTCGTTTCGATTCATTCACTTCTTGGCACCAAGCCAAGTCTTGTAGTTCATTCACTTAAGCGCCGCCACAATTAAAGCCACTTTCATGCGTTTATTTATTGTTGCCAAGAAAATAAGTTCAAAGCATCGATTATCCTTGCAATTGAACTAGTTTAGCGTGTTTTTATTTGATTTTTTTTTTTAACAAACACTTTCACTGCTAATTATGTTCAAATTGTTTTTTTTTTTTTATATAAAGTTATTTAATATCTGTTATCTCTGAAATACTTGTTCAAAACAGTTTGTTTATTTAAAAGAAAAAAAAAAATATTTGAATTTTTTGTTTGTTTTTTTTTGGGGTTATTTAATTTTATATTATTTGCCGTATCCAAAAAAGCGCGCGTATCCTTGAGTAACTTAAAACTCGTATCTATTAGATTCGTATCTACTTTTCGTTTACTTACAATTAGCAATGTAACGTATATGTATCTTAACTTGTACGCGATCATTTCACGGCTGTATCTCAACATAAATTGTCTATATAACGTGTCCAGTCTTTGGCTTTTATAATAAAACGTTGAGGCCAAAGAAATGGTGAAAAAAGCACGATGAGCATAGAAAAAATGCAGTCAATTGCAACTTGGCTGATATAGTTTTGCAGGTTGCAGCTACTACAAATTGTTGGCTGCAAAAAGCATTGTTATTGTTGTTGTTGTTGTTGTTATAGTTTTCAATTGGCATTGATGTGTACGTGTTGGGTGTTGTATTTGTGCAAGGCTGTTGATTTGTTTCTGATAGCGCCGAACAGCTGTTCGCTGACTGTTGATCAAACTTCAATCAAACAAGTTGACTGCCATGGCACGCTGGCCAATGGCGCCCAAATTTTCACATATCTCATCATCATTCATCATTCATCCATTATAATTCCTAATTCATATTCCATATATTTTATATTTCATATTTCATATTTCATATTCCATATTTCATATTTCATATTTCATATTTCATATTTCATATTTCATATTTCATATTTCATATTTCATATTTCATATTTCATATTTCATATTTCATATTTCATATTTCATATTTCATATTTCATATTTCATATTTCATATTTCATATTTCATATTTCATATTTCATATTTCATATTTCATATTTCATATTTCATATTTCATATTTCATATTTCATATTTCATATTTCATATTTCATATTTCATATTTCATATTTCATATTTCATATTTCATATTTCATATTTCATATTTCATATTTCATATTTCATATTTCATATTTCATATTTCATATTTCATATTTCGTATTTCATATTTCATATTTCATATTTCATATTTCATATTTCATATTTCTTATTTCATATTTCGTATTTCATATTTCATATTTCATATTTCATATTTCATATTTCATATTTCATATTTCATATTTCATATTTCATATTTCATATTTCATATTTCATATTTCATATTTCATATTTCATATTTCATATTCCATATATTTCATATTTCATATTTCATATTTCATATTTCATATTTCATATTTCATATTTCATATTTCATATTTCATATTTCATATTTCATATTTCATATTTCATATTTCATATTTCATATTTCATATTTCACATTTCATATTTCATATTTCATATTTCATATTTCATATTTCATATTTCGTATTTCATATTTCATATTTCATATATTTCATATTTCATTTTTCATATTTCATATCTATATTTCATATTTCATATTTCATATTTCATATTTCATATTTCATATTTCATATTTCATATTTCATATTTCATATTTCATATTTCATATTTCATATTTCATATTTCATATTTCATATATCATATTTCATATTTCATATTTCATATTTCATATATCATATTTTACATTTCATATTTCATATTTCATATTTTATATTTCATGTTTCATATTTCATATTTCATATTTCATATTTCACATTTCATATTTCATATTTCATATTTCATATTTCATATTTCATATTTCATATTTCATATTTCATATTTCATATTTCATATTTCATATTTCATATTTCATATTTCATATTTCATATTTCATATTTCATATTTCATATTTCATTTTTCATATTTCATATATCATATTTCATATTTCATATTTCATATTTCATATTTCATATTTCATATTTCATATTTCATATATCATATTTCATATTTCATATTTCATATTTCATATATCATATTTCACATTTCATATTTCATATTTCATATTTCATATTTCATATTTCATATTTCATATTTCATATTTCATATTTCATATTTCATATTTCATATTTTATATTTCATGTTTCATATTTCATATTTCATATTTCACATTTCATATTTCATATTTCATATTTCATATTTCATATTTCATATATCATATTTCATATTTCATATTTCATATTTCATATTTCATATTTCATATTTCATATTTCATATTTCATATTTCATATTTCATATTTCATATTTCATATTTCATATATCATATTTCATATTTCTTATTTCATATTTCATATTTCATATATCATATTTCACATTTCATATTTCATATTTCATATTTCATATTTCATATTTCATATATCATATTTCATATTTCATATTTCATATTTCATATTTCATATTTCATATTTCATATTTCATATTTCATATTTCATATTTCATATTTCATATTTCATATTTCATATTTCATATTTCATATTTCATATTTCATATTTCATATTTCATATTTAATATTTCATATTTCATATTTCATATTTCATATTTCATATTTCATATTTCATATTTTATATTTCATATTTCATATTTCATATTTCATATTTCATATTTCATATTTCATATTTCATATTTCATACATATATATATATCAGATTTCATATTTCATATATATATATATTGGATATTTCATATTTAATATTTCATATTTCATATTTCATATTTCATATTTCATATTTCATATTTCATATTTCATATTTCATATTTCATATTTCATATTTCATATTTCATATTTCATATTTCATATTTCATATTTCATATTTCATATTTCATATTTCATATTTCATATTTCATATTTCATATTTCGTATATAATATTTCATATTTCATATTTCATATTTCATATTTCATATTTCATATTTCATATTTCATATTTCATGTTTCATATTTCATATTTCATATTTCATATTTCATATTTAATATTTCATATTTCATATTTCATATTTCATATTTCATATTTCATATTTCATATTTCATATTTTATATTTCATATTTCATATTTCATATTTCATATTTCATATTTCATATTTCATATTTCATATTTCATATTTCATATTTCATATTTCATATTTCATATATCATATTTCATATTTCATATTTCATATTTCATATTTCATATTTCATATTTCATATTTTATATTTCATATTTCATATTTCATATTTCATATTTCATATTTCATATTTCATATTTCATATTTCATATTTCATATTTCATATTTCATATTTCATATTTAATATTTCATATTTCATATTTCATATTTCATATTTCATATTTCATATTTCATATTTCATATTTTATATTTCATATTTCATATTTCATATTTCATATTTCATATTTCATATTTCATATTTCATACATATATATATATCAGATTTCATATTTCATATATATATATATTGGATATTTCATATTTAATATTTCATATTTCATATTTCATATTTCATATTTCATATTTCATATTTCATATTTCATATTTCATATTTCATATTTCATATTTCATATTTCATATTTCATATTTCATATTTCATATTTCATATTTCATATTTCATATTTCATATTTCATATTTCATATTTCATATTTCATATTTCATATTTCATATTTCATATTTCGTATATAATATTTCATATTTCATATTTCATATTTCATATTTCATATTTCATATTTCATGTTTCATATTTCATATTTCATATTTCATATTTCATATTTCTTATTTCATATTTCATATTTCATATTTCATATTTCATATTTCATATTTCATATTTCATATTTCATAGGATTTTAATGCATCCACTCGTAGCTTCTTCTACTTGATCAACTCAAACTGAAATCCCAATCATAACTGTCAACTGTCTCATCCTACCAACTCCCATCATCACCAAATTAATCGAAATTTTTTACTCTTGACATTGTTGCTTCCCATAGATACTTTGCAGAGCTCAAGTTACAAACTATATATATACATGTAGTTAATTACAACATTTACTGCAGCTTCAAAGGTGTGCGGGAAGAAATAACCTGGCATGCATAACAGTTGCTCGTCATCACCTCAAGAGATCACAGTTCGTAATCCTCCATGACGCTTCATAATAGCGTAATCATTTAATAATCTTTATTACATATGTTCATGTATTTTAACCCGATCCATGAATGTTGCTTTGAAAAGTTGTCGTTGCTGCTTGACAACATTTGCCAGCATCTCACTATGGTTTTCCAGATTTTCTTTTGTGCGTAATGTAAGACTTAAGATTTTTTGTTTTTCATGTTTCAATTAAATGCTGCGTCGTCTGTTTGTCTCATAGTGTGACTACGTAATCATGATGTTGCTATTAATATGTATTTTTTGCTGTCTATTTAAGACTTGATTCATGGATTTTTTTCAATATAGTTAAGACCACATGTGGCTAAACTTTGTGGATTAATTACCAACAATTTTTATGAGTTAAAAATTAAAGCCTGATTCAATTCAAAAGATGGAAATATAACGTAATTGATTATATTTGAGATATCTTTTTTATATTTTTAATAAGCAGAACACCCAGTATTTCTGCCAACTATAATTCGTGAGATAGAGCTAGAAACCGTCGACATGGTTTTGGAAAATTAGATTGACAAGATGGGCTTATCAGAGGCGTTCCTAGGGAGGGGCGGGGGGGGGGCGGTCCGCCCCGGGTACCACCATTTTAGGGGTGACACCATTTCGATATTTTTTTTAATTTCTCAAACAGAAAGAAAAAGACACAAATACATCACGTTAAAAAATGTGTATCCCATTTTGTCGCATTGAAATTATTTCTAACAATTTGTGTATCAGTAGCTTCATGGGAAAGGAGTTTTTCAAAGCTAAAATTAATCAAGACCTATTTAAGGTCTTCCATGGGACAGACAAGGCTTTCCGATCTTGCTTTTTTATCCATTGAAAACGAGCTTGCAAGTGATATTGATTTCGATGAGGATATTTAAAATTTTGCAGCTCTCAAAATAAGAAAAGTTAGTTTTTAAGACAACGCCATTAATAAGATTTCTTTGTTTAACCTTATACTACATATTTGTACCTGAAAATGTAATGTTTTTGTTCCGTCAGTTTTTAAGACTGCGAAGTTAATTAGTTTTCTTGTTTACCATATGCCTACATATATAAATATGTAGACACCTGAAAATGTAATATCTTTGTTCTGTTTTTTACAAATTCTTATTGTTTGTCATATGTTTTTTTTTTTGGAAAACATGAAGATAATAATAAAAACACTTAATCTCATCGAATTGGTTTCTTTTTGCATTTAGAAATTTTTATAGGGGTGACACCATGAGTATCCACCCCGGGTGTCACCAAGCCTAGGAACGCCACTGGCGCTAATGCAAAGCCAGCTTAGGCACTCACATGAATGAAACCATGTCCCACAAATAATGGGAAAGCTTGTTCTTCCCAATAAAATAATTTGGGTCTTGTTAATTTTTTTAGACCAACCACTTTTTTAGAGTAGTATGAGAGGTGCAACGCCAATTTTTAGAACGACTATAGTATTTTTACAAAAAGGTGATTAGAGTTGTATGGGAGGTGTCAGACCTATATTTTCAATGTCTTAAATTTTTTTTCCAGGAAAATAATGTGAGTGATTGGTGGCTTCATACCAATTTTTCATGCTCTTCTATAGACATACAAACATCTACAAAAGTACCTGGTTATCACGCTATTGGGAGATTATCCTCTAATGGTTTTTTTTATCGGGCTATAAAATAAATGATAAAAAGTCATGGAGCATTAAAAAAGCAAAATAAAAGCAAAAGCGAAAGCAAAAGCAAAAGCAATTGTTAAAGCAAAAGCAAAACCAAAAGTAAAAACAAAACCAAAACCAAAAGCAAAAGCAAAAGCAAAAGCAAAAGTAAAAGTAAAGGCAAAAGCAAAAGCAAAAGAAAAAGCAAAAGTAAAACAAAAGCAAAAGCAAATGTTAAAGCAAAAGCAACAGCAAAAGCAAAGCAAAACATCTAGGGAAAAATAGAAATTGATATTTGGGCCTATTCTGCGCAATCTTTTATGAAAAAATTCTGTTATTCTGTTATGATTTCCCATACAAATTTTTCAGCTGTCAAAAAATCTGCTATGCGTTGTTAATTCATATTCTGCATGACAGAATCTGTTATGAAATCTGTTATAAATCATAACAGATTTTCGAACTCTCAAAAAATCTATTCCAAATTCTAATTGGTATTCAGCGCGACAAAATCTGTTATGAAATCTGTTAAAAACCATAACAGAATAACAGAAAGATTTTTGAGTCTTTTATGTTAACAAATTTATTTTAAAGTGACATTAAACTTCTGAAATGGATATTTATTTTAGAATATCAATAAGAAATGCCAAAAAAGGTTGAAAAATGTAAGTAAACTAATTGTTAAGTTTAAATATATGCATATGTTTGTGTTAAATTTAATTTTTTTAGAAGCAACCATCGAGCAACTCTACTAGAGTTGCGGCTTAAAAGCAAACCATTTGAGCTTCCTGATGTGCGCTTCGTGCAGCTATTTCGACTGGACAAGGTGAATGTTCGACTGCCTATGAACAAATTGGAATCAATTGTGGAACATCCAAAGTCTAGTGATCACAGACTTATCTGTGATCAGCCGTAATCTTTAAGCTATCATCACGAAATTCGATATTTAAGCTTTTATCTTTTATTTGTATTAATATGCACTCAATTTGCAATTTTGCATATGAACTTTGATATTTAACATGTACTTTGAGTATGAAATTCAACCATCGAATAAAAACCATGACTACCTCCCATTCAAAGTAACTTTATAAAAAAACAAAAGCGCGTATTTTCTATTAAAACTATGACGAACATTTTTTTACAAATAAACATTTTATTGACTGCTTAAGACTTTGAATATACTTTGGAGTTTTGGCCCAGTCGAAGATCATTTCTTACTGCCACAAATCGGGCATATGATTGTAAGCAGCCTTAGCGGCAGATATGGCAGAAGACATCTTACGTGCGGAAATCACAGCAGCGCCACGCTTTTGCACGGTCTCATCAAATTTTCCCTGCAGTAAGTCGGCATCCCAGACTGCATTTATGCACACTGTCTCATTTCTAGCATCAGGGATTTAGTCGAAAAATGATTTTTTTACAGCAATCTGTGCACCTTAACATCCTTGCGTGCATGTAGATCCACCGCCTGGCCCTGCATATTATACATTTTCACGTTCGCCGAGAGCAAATCCTTGCGTTCCATACCCTTCTTACATGGCATTGAACCAACCATGAAGGCAGCGGCAAAATCATTGAAGCCCACAGCTAGATCAGTTGTTGGTACAACTTGACGTACTAGAGGTAGTGCACAATCGGCTATTCCATAACGACATCCTCGAGTACCCCAACCAAATGAGGAATATCGAGCAAATGCAAGATGAGAAGCAATTTTGCCGGCAGCGCCGCTAACAACAACATGAATTGGCTGCATTTTGTTAACTTGCGTTTTTTTCGATTTGCTTATGAACGTCAGAGTACCAGCAGCGAATTTAAAGACGACTGAAATATACTGAAGAAAAAAAAATTGTTTAATTTATAATTAGCTTTTGCCTAAAACAACCCTTAACTTACTTTTTCGCTCTGCATTTTGTTTGCTATGAACAAATTTATTTACAACAATCAGCTGTTTCATAACAGAAGCTAACGGAATTGTAATAGATTTTTATTTTCGAAGATTGATAACAGGTTACCATTAAAGTTCGATATACTGAATACCAATTTTAACAGATCTTTTATGGTCGGCATCTGTTACGATTGATAACAGAAAATGCGTAACAGAATAACAGATTTCGCCGAATAGGCCCAATTGTATGTGAAATAAAATAAAATAAAGTGTATAAATTCAATTCAAATTGATAGAAAAAATTATTATAAAATAAAAAATTAAGAGTAACAAAAAATAGAAATTAGAAAAATAAACTACAGAAGAAAAAAAAAAGAAAATTAAAATATAAAATTAAACTAAAATAAAAATTAAAAAAATATAATAAAATATAAATAAAAAGTAAAATAAAAATAATATAAAAATGAAAACAAAAATACAATTAAAATAATCATAAAATTAAAAATAAAAACAAATAATGTTTTATGTATATATACAAAAATAAAAAAAAAAAAAATAAAATAACATAAAAACATATCTATGGAAATGTTTATTTTTATTATTAAGAAATAAATACAAAATATAAAAATTAATAGAAAAATAACATAAAAATAAAATTAAAATAATATATAAAATTTAATATAATATATAAATAAAAACCAAAATAAAATTACATAGAAATAAAAAAAAGAAAAAAAAAAAATAAAAAAATCAAATAAAAATGAAAATATAACTTTTTAGTTATCTTATCTAAAAAAATAGATTCAAGAAATAAAAAGAAAAAAATTAAAAGCAAAAACAATTATAAAAGCTTTAATAAACACAAAAATGAAATTAAAAATAAACATATAAATTAAATTAATTAATAAAATAAAATATCAAACTAAAATAAAAATTAAAAAAAAAAAAATTATATTAAAAACTAGAATAAAAATAACATGAACATGAAAATTCGATCTAACATTATCATAAAATTAAAAATAAAAAAAAAAATAATAAGTAATTTTCTCGACACTAGTTTCTCCACAAACCATAGTAAGTGAGTGGGTCACAGTCAAAGTCATGCAAGACTACTGATTTGAGTTGGTGTAGCGGCTAACGAAACAGTCTGTCTAGTCTGTTGTATGATTTGCTCTTTACAGAGCCGTTGTTGTTGTTAGTTGTTTTCTTCATTAACAAACTTGGACTTAATCTCAACAATTAATTTTCAATATAATTGAATGAAAAGGTCGCATTAAATTTAATTAAAAAATATATGTTGTATATGTAAAAATGTATATGTAAAAATAAAATATAAATAAAAATATGAAATTTTTAGTTCTCATACAAAAAAAGTAAATACAATATATGCATATAAAAAAAAAAAAAAAATAATAAAAAAAGTTAAAATAAAAGTTAATATAGAAATGAAGTGAGAAATAAAAAAAAAAAATTGTTTTTGAATAAGACATAAAATAAAAATGAAAATTTTAACATTTTAGTTATTTAAATAAAAAATAAATACAAAAAATAAAAATAAAATAAATTTAAAGCAAAACAAATATAAAAACTAAAATAAAAATAAAAATTATATTAAAAATAAAAATAAAATTAGAAATTAAATTAAAAATAATACTAAAAAAAAAACGAAAATAAAATTAAAATTAATACAATTATGAAAATAAGTATTGGACATGGAATTGAACTAGTATTAGAGCTAGGACATGAACAATCATTCAGATAAGGATTGGGAAAAGAATAAGGGTTTGACCCACGCATGGGACCAGAGTTAGGACAAACACTAGGGTAAGAATTGGGACAAGAAATGGGGTAAGAATAAGGAATAGGTTGGGGACAAGGACTAGGACAAGACTTTGGACATTGATTAAAACAACAATTCAGACAAGTATTAGGACAAGAATTTGGACACGTATTTGCACAAGGAGTAGGTAAGCAATAATTTCAATTTATTTCTATTAGTTATAAGAAAAATCAACGCCTTAATACAATCAATTAAAATCACTCATACGCCATGTATTGAATGAATTTTCGAAGCTAATAAAATGCCTGCTCAAATAGCTGACAACTCATTAATGTATTGCCTAGGAAATTCAAGCAAACAAGCATTTTAAAATTTTTATATCAAATGAAACAACAAAAGCAAAAACAAGAAACAACGTTGTTTGCTTTAACAATGTGTTGAAAAACCAAAAGTGGAAGAAATGACTTATGTAAAAGTTTTAACCAAAAACAGCTGCAATAAAAACAGTTTTTTTTTTGTCAACAAAGCAACGTCATTAGCACGCAACACATGAAGCGCTCAGCGTTGCCACCATATCATAAATAAGTGCACGCACTGCGTTACAAACAAATGAAAGTTTTGTTACACTTCGACTGACAAACAGACTAACTGACGTTTGCTACTAAGCAATTTGATTTATGCTAGATTGGCAGGGTGTTGGCCAACAGCTGCAGAGAAAATAAACATCGATCTAAGCCAAAATGTCAGTTATAGAGCAACCTCATCAGGTGTTAACTTTAAGATAACCATTTACTGGCAAACATTGCCTAAGCAATTAACTGTTAGTTTGTGTTTTGGGCATTAATGTTATTAATGCAGCGTGCATGCTTCAAAAAACAAAAAAAAAAACCTAAAAAGAAAAAAATTATGGCCTGCTTGTATAACAGTTTTCATTTTAAATGAAATTTCTAGAATTTCCTGAATAATAGTGAGCTGCTTAAATAATTCGGCCGCTTGTTGCCAACTTCCTCATGCTTAACAAGGCAAAATTAAATAATGCTACTTATGGTTTAATCAAGGATTTCATTTTGATTTATTTTATTTACCACTCAATAATATGCCATTCAATATGCTACTCAAAATAATTGTTGAAAGCGAGTCTTTTTTGTTGTTGTTGTAATTTTTCCTTAGCCATCTTGCGTGCTGATTGATTACTGTCCATTCCAAGGCAAAACAAAAACAAAAAAAAAACCGAATTTATTTCTTCATTTGGCTCTTTAGTGCTTTTCTGTTGTTCATATTAAAACAAAAAAAAATGCTACTTTTTTCTTTAACATGATTAACAATACCAGCAACATCAACATCAACAGCAACAGCAGCAGCAGCAGCAGCAGCAGTAGCTAAATCCTGAAAAACAAATATTTTTCATACTAGCACCGCTGAACTGGGCCGCTTCAGCAGCCACTCAGCAGGGAGTGATTCAGCTGCAGCGAAATGGAAAGAGGTTGTTGCTCTTGACGTACAGAAAATGTGGCAACATTGAGGCAGGAAAAAAATAAAAAAAAAAAGGAAAAACTTGCTGCATGCAATGTTAAGTTCGCCTTTTTTACAAGAATTTAGCAACGCGGCTGTTCGCAAAAAGTTGTGGCAAGTAATCGAGACAAAAAAAAAAAACAAATGCGCCAGTATTTAAAGTAGCTGGTAAGGAAGCAACAGCTGTTGTACTATTGCTGCTACTACTGCCATGGGGCCTCACAATAATTGTGTCTGTAATTGTTACAATTATAATGATGATGAAGACGATGTTAATGATGTTTATTTTGCTGCTAATTGCACCAAGTTGAGGAAATCATTTTCGAGTTGTCAAAATTCTCCTCAACATTGCCGCCTGCTTCATGCAAATAAGTTTGAAATTGCAATTTAAGTCTGCATTTTAAGTAGTTAGATTAGTGAGCTTATTTGGGAACAAAATTTAATTGTTGTTACTGGGAAATTGTTTTGTTTTTTGATATCAGCTAATTTTCATAGATTTTTATGTTGATTGCAGGTGCTGAAATTATGCCTTAAATGTTGCTATCAACGCTTGGATTTCTTGCAGCGTGATTTTCTCAAAGCAACTTCCGAGCAGAGTTGCCAGTCTCGAAAATTTTTTTTTAACTAAAATGCACGGTAAATTCACATGCAAGAAATAATGAACCAAATATAAACGAGTCTCGAAAAAACTACTTTCATATATTTTTTAATAAGTTTAAAGCATAAAAGTGATGAGTTGAATGAGATGAAAAATAAACATTTTTTTCTCTATGAAATAGCAACAAATTAAAATTTTTATCGAATTATAGCTCATTAAGGCGGTCTTGCATAGTTCGAAAAATATATATGAAGCTATAATTTTGGATTGGTTTGAGTTATTGGAAGCACTAGAAAGATTTAATTATTTCTTTAGTTTTTTAAATACACTGGCGAGCAATGAAACTGACTCACTTATTTTTTGTAATTTAAATGCTGTTTTCTTTGTTTTCCTTTCCTATAAAAAATATATGAGTACACCACTTAAAAGACCAGGAAATTTTGTGTTTGAAGATACAATCTTTTTATTCTGTGACCAGTGGTCAATTTTATATCAAGCAAAACAAATAAAAATACAGAAATTAATTAAGTAAAAATTACATCAACAAAGTAAGCTGGAGCAATTCACAATAACAAGGGAAAGCAACAATTAATGACCCGTATTACCACCTCGGTCTCTGATGACAGCTTCGCACCGGTTTTTCATTGAACGGATTTATTTTCTGATAGTTTCCTGTAGGACTCTTTGCTATTCCTTTAGAAGCGCTGACTTCAAGCCATCCATGGTCAATGGAGCCACATTTCTAGCCCGTACTGTTCTTTTGACCTCATCCCACATATGTTCGATTAGGTTCAGGTCCGGGCTTCGGGCGGGCCAGTCCATTAACTCAATGGCGGCTTCAGCAATAAAGCGACGCGCCGATGTTGCCACGTGGGGTGAGAATTATCCTGCATGAAAATAAAGGAGTCCCCTAAAATTGCTCGGTAGGGCACAACATGCTCTTGCAGGATTTCCCGGATATAGCGTTCAACCGTTAACCACTTCCTCTGCCTCCACCATGTATAAAAAGCAGATCTATTTTTCGTTATATACTATTCCAGCCCACATCATACAAGATCCTCCTCCGTACGCCAGGGTTCTTCTAAAACAACATTGTGCATAACGCTCATCTGGCCTCCTATAGACGCGTTCTCTTCTATCGCTGCCATGTACGCACATTCTGGACTCATCTGAAATCTGAGAAGAGAACTAAGCTCCATTGTTCTAAACTCCAATCTGCATACTGTTGAGCGCATGTAAGCCTGGCTTGTCGGTGCGCTGCAGTCAGTTCTTGGCCTATTGCCGGTCTTCTTGGGATGACGGAAGCTTCCTTAAGCCTTCTTCTTATAGTCCAATCTCTAACAGCTACTCTACGCACTTGCAACAGCTCTTTCTGGAGGCTTACGCCTGTGGTCTATGACCCATCATCAGCCCATCATGGAAGCTTCATATGTCAATATCCCAGTCATTGCTTTTACCAACACTGATTCGCCATTGCATTACATTGATATTGCTATTCCATGCAATAACAAGTCTCCGCACTCCATCGGTATAATGTGGTAGTTGTTTTGAAGTGCTTCGTCTTCGCGGCACCATCTCACGCAACGTTGAATGGTCCATTGTTGTTGACTTATTCTTCTATCGCGATCGTGAGGTGGCTGAGAAGGAGGAAGCTGCTGCCAAAGAACTTTTGCCAGCACCCAAGACTGACCTTAGGTCGTTAATCATCCAGTTGCAGAGGCTACCAACTGGGCTGAGGAGGTTGCTGCCGAAAATGTAGCTACCGGTGGTGATGACTGGAATGAGGATGCTGTTAAGACCTCATGGGGAGGTGATGACAACTTCTAAAAATTATTTCATCTGTAGTTGTTTTAGTGGGCAAATTTTACCGAAATAATAAGTTTATTTCTATATAACAAAAAAAAAAAAAAAAAATATATATATCAGCTTGAATTAGACAACGATTTTGGGCGTTCTGACGAGGCGCATTTTCATCTTGGCGGCTACGTAAACAAACAAAATTGCCGCATCTGGGGCTCGGAAAACCCGCATGTTATTATCGAGAAGCCGATACATCCACAGAGAGTGAAAGTTTGATGCGGATTGTCATTGGCGTTGTGGCATCATTGTACCATTGTTCTTCGAAAATGAGGCTGGGAACAACGTTTCGGTCAACGGTGGGCGTTACAGAGCCAACTGACTTTCTTTTTTACTGAAGTTGGAGAAATGAATTTGGACGATCTCTGGCTTATGCAGGATGGCGCACCATGCCACACAGCCTGCCACAAACGAGTTTTGCGAACACCAAATTCCCAAATCATGTTATCAGCCGTCTTGGCGATGTCAATTGGTCGCCTTGAAGCTACAATTTGACCCTTTGGACTTTTTTTTTGTGGGGAACCGTGAAGGACGGATGTTGTGCCAACAATCCGGAAACGATTCAAGTCTTAAGGTTAATATGATCCAAGTAATCCGTGAGCTACAGCCCGAAACCATTAACAAGGTCTTGGAAAATTGGAGTGACAGAATGTGCTACTGCGAAGCCAGCCGAGGCAGCCACTTGAACAACGTTGTGTTCCATAAATAATGGGAATATTTGCTCTTACTAATAAAGTCATAATATACGAAAAAAATTTAATTTTGTTAATTTTATTGCATTTAAAAAAAAAACTTGTATTTGGCCCACCCTGTATTGAAAAACAATGTTAAGAAACTATTAAAAAATAATAAGACTTGAAAGTTGGAAGAAATATGCTTCCTGCGGAGACCCAGTAGGATCAAAATATACCAACTAACCATTAAAGATTCACGCTACTTTTTTTACAAATTTTCATCATGAATCGCTTTACGCCGAAACAACGCATCGAAGTAGTGACCCTGTACATTGAAAACAGTCGTTCAATTGTGTTAAATCGACGTACATATCGTCGAAAATATGTAATGAACTGGTTGAAAGGGAAGAATGAGTATTGCTGAGAACCCACGTATGTCGTATCGTCACAGTTCTCAGCATTTTGGCGTCAGTGGAACCACTTCATGGTGTATTTTTAAGGATAATTTGCATTTATGTCCGTATAAAGTGCAAGAGACTCCAAAAATATTTCCGACAGACCGTTCACGTCGTTTAAAATACGGCGAAATAGTCGTTCGAATGGTTGACACCAAGGGCATCCACAAGGGGGAGCAGGAAGGGGCACTTGCCCCTCCCCTCCTGGATTGGAAAAATTTTATATATTTTTATTTCCTATGTGTATATGTTACATTTTCACATCATTTTCATAAACGTGCATACCAATGCTTACCTTTGACCGGCCCTTGAAAAATTCCTTCGGACGCCTATGGTTGACACCAAAGGCCTATTTAACACTCTCTGGCGCGTCTAAAAAGCAAAAGCCGCTTTTAAGGAAAAAAGAATACACAAGGGATCCATGCAACACCATTGCACTGTATCATCTTACAGGCAAAAAAACAAAAAAAAAAAAAACTACGCCGCACACCACCTAATCTGAAGCATTTTGAAAAGATAATTGCGATAATTTTTTTGTTTGTTTATTTTTTTGTTTTGTTTTTTTTTTATTTGACCGAACGTAGGGGTCTCCCATTAAAGTTTTTTTTTCATATCTTCGGTAATTACAAGCCGATTTTAAAAAATGATATATCACTGTTTTCGTTTCGAGGAGTCTAATTTTTTTACTGTCATTGGGGTCAAGCCCTAGTTCTAGTTCTAGTACTAGTTACTACTTACCTACCAGTTCCCAGTTGCTATCATCCTAATGTACCATTCTTAGGTCATAAAATTAAAGCTTGCAAAAAATCATTAAAATTTTCCATAAAAAGTATATCGATTATCCCAGTAGAACTATTAAAAAAAATTACATTTCTAAGAATTACAGTTCTTTAAATTTTCCTTCATATCTTCGGCATTTACAGTCCGTTCTTAAAGAATGATATATAGATATTTTTGTCTGGTACGAAACTATTGACAAAAAAAAAGACAAAAACTAGTAAGAACTGATCTACGACTGGGCCCCCCAATATACCCCAACGGCCGAATCAAAATATATTCAAAGTCTTAATTCAATAAAAAGTGCATCTTTAAAAAAATTTTCTTCATAGCTCCAACAGAAAATAGTCGCTTTGTTACTTTGTAAGGGAAGTAGGTGTGGTTTTCATTGCAGAGTGCATATTAAATATGCAAGCTTATTTGCAAAATTTCAAGTTTATATCTTTAATTTTTGTAGGATTATAAGATATTTCAACGTTTTGATAAAGTCACTTTGTATGGGAGGTAGGCGTGGTTTTCATCTGATTTGGCTTATTTTGGAACTTGATCTTTATTTTCTAGATACAAGCTTAAATACCGAACATACGCACAGACGGACATCGCTAAATCTACTCGGGTGGTAATGCTGATCAAGAATATATATAAGTTTCTATAACTTCCACGCCTCATTATGGGCGTTACAAACGGAATGACAAAATAAATATACACCTTTTACTTTTTTTAAACGTAAAGGTATAAAAATTCATGACTTAATGAGGCTGCAGAGAGAGGCGCTACAATATTCGAAATGCATCAATCATGCAACGGCGTTGCATGACATTATAATCACGTGTTGAATACATAAAGCACGGGAAATGGTTTTATAACATTTGAAATAAATGATTTATAGTTGGCCTTACGACAAATATAAAAATATAAATTTTGACGTCGTCAGGGCGCGTAAATACCAGCTTATGCAACAAATGTGTAATATTGTTGCATGGAATAATGATATTACTCGCTGAAGTGCTAGGAAAAATGTTATCTTACTACAGGAAAAATTGATTCTTTGCTCTCACAACGAAAATGAGAAACAAACATTTATATGGAACCACGACACTTTGGAAAACAGCTCAAGTTAAAATGTAACGGTAATGAGAAAACGTTGCATGAATTTATAACTTCGTGACTATTGGCGCAACAGTAATTTTTTTGAAACGACAGAAAAGCAGAGGTATTCGGTTACATGATAATAACAAAACAAAAAAAACAAAAAATGGCGTAATTTTCCCTCTCAGGGAACCCATTAAAGTAACAAGGATGCACCAATAGTAAAAGCAAAAAAAAAAAATTTAAAAAAAATTAAATTTAAATTTAAATAAAAATAAGTAAAATAGTGACACAAGGATTTGGATAAGGAGAAGGAATAGGATAAGGATTAGAAAAAGAAAGAGACATTTGGACGAAAATTAGAACCAAAAATAAGGGAAGAAGTAAAGCAAATATTTGGACAAAGATTAGAGCATGTAATTGGATAAAAATAAGGACAAGAATACATACAACGATTGAGAAAAGGACAATGATGAGGATTGAAACAAAGATATGGACAGTAGACCGTACCACCTCCTATGCAAAAAAAAAAGTGCGCCGTATACCAGCGAATATGACGCATTTTTGCGAGACAATTACGAAAAAAAAAAGGTTTTTTTGACCGAACGTAGGGGTCGCGCATTGACATATTTCTTCATATCTCTGGTATTTACAGTCGGATTTTAAAGTTTGGTATATCAATGTTTTTGTCTCAACAATTTGTCTCAATCGTTTTTGTCCAATGTGAGGCCATTGACCTCAGGTGTACTGTTCTAGTACTTACCCTCCAGATCTCAGTTCCTACCATCCTAATGTTCCACCCTAATATCAAAAAATAAAGCTCTTAAAATATCATTAATCTTTTGATTAGGAAGTATATCGATATTTCCAGCAGAAATATTTTTAAAAAATTTTTGAAATTTTTTTGCCGAACGTACTGCTCCCTTTTTCATTTTCATCATATCTTCGGTATTAAAAGTCTGATAATATTGAATGACATATCGATGTTTTGGTGTCTAAAAGACATCAATTATTTTTTCTCCAAAATAAAAAAAAAAATATTTCTACAAGTACTTGGAAGGTTTTAAATTGATTTTGAGGTATTTTAAAGCTCGTAAAAGAATAAAAAACCTGTAACGCCAGTGCTAAAAGAGGTATCAAAAAGGTGTACAAAAATTTTTTCGTAATTGTCTTGCAAAAATGTGCATATATTTTGGTGGTATATGGCGCACTTTTTTTGTGAGGTATGGTCTAATGGACAGCGATTTAAACACACCTAAAATAATATATAGGAGAGGATTAAGAAAAGGGTAAAGGCAAAAATTGGGCAAGATCTGAAACAAAAGTTCGGAAATACTTAGGACATACTTTAAGACAAAGGAGAAAGAAATTGGACAAGGATTATGGGAGGATTATGGAAGGGATTCGAACAAGGATAAGGTCAGGAATTTGGTTATGAATTAAATAAAGAGTTTTAGCAAGTAGTAGGACAATTATTAAAACAAATATTGGAAGAAGTGTAAGGAAAATTTTGGGAAGGAAAGGACAAGAATGGGATAAGAATGAAACAAGAATTGAAAAGGATAAGGACAGGAATAAGCATAAGAAGCTAAAGATACACTGACACGTCAAAACATAAAGACGTCAAAACCTCTTTCAACAAGAGGTGTCATTTTAAATTGCCTACCATTTCTTCAGGTGGAAACATACAATTTTCATTCGATGGCGTTTGATAAAGAAAAATCAAGAGATTTTCAGATATGGATCGATACACACTCGTAGAACGCATTGCAGTAGTAAAAGAAAAAATAGTGACACATCTTGTTGAAAGATCTTTTATGAGGTATTCATATTCGTATTCATATTTATTGCACTTTTGAAGCCAATGGAAGCCAACTGACAAGATTTGCTCTTGATACACTCCGCATTACTTGCATGTACAAGAGCTATAAAAAACAATTACATCTCTTAAATGATATCGATAGGCATTAGGCCTGGATGTTGATAAAAACAAATTAAATTAATTTTTCATACGACTGAATATGAGCCGCATGTCAATGTAATGGATCTTGTTTTTATAGAGTCATAATAATAGCACTTGTTAAAAGCAGCAATTAAGTCATAAAAATACACACAAAAGTTGCAAGAGCATATGACTAGCAACAAGCAATGATAGCAACTTTTGCAGCAGATGCTGCTACTTGCTCTGCGCTGAAAAAGCAACCGTGACATCTTGTTACGCTGTATTTTAACTTGTTACGCTGTAGGGAAAACATTTGGCGAATATATGAAAAAAAACTTAAAAACAATTTAAGGATATTTTGAAAATTTTGAATTGAAAAATATGAGAAATTCCCCAGAATAATTTCTATAAATTTTTACATAACGCACTGCAAGGAAATGATTTCAATTAGTAGCGCGGCGATAAGAGCTATGTTATAATACCATAAAAATGCGATTTAAATATTTAACAATAAGCGTAATAGTAAGACTCGTAAAAAGTAATCGAAATGAAATAGAAGCGCAGAAATACAATTTGCACGCAGTGTAAGAAAAAAAAAATATTAGTATTAAAAAAAAAAAATAAACAAAAATATAACAAAAAACTTGTGAGGATTTTTATAGGCTGCTAATGATGGTCAATGCACTGCGCATGCGTGCAAGACAGCAACAACGAAATGAACTAGCATAATACATAAATATGCACTTATATTAAAAAGTATCTAATAAATTAAAAATAATAAAAAAATAAAATGGAAACAATGCAAATTAATGCCAAATTATCGATTATATAAAGAATCAAAGAGCGCCCGAGCTTCCTGCTATAAAAAAATTATATCTGCTACTATTAATTTATTTATGCATTAATGATAATTTATGCCGTTTTTTTTGTTGTTGTTGTTCCTAAAAGCCGACAAACCATAACGTGGAATTCTCATTAGCCATCAATAAAAGCCAGACGCGCCACAAAATGCACGCCACTGTGTCAACAGCAACAACAACCTAAGCAAATACAAGATAATAAAACCGGAAGACCTGCTTGGCGCTGGCGTACTTTTATTCTGCCCCTTTCTTTGGCTGCGGAATTTGAATTTTTAATTTCCATAAATTGCTTAAAATGAAAAAAATATTCAACCTAAAGTGTTGAGAAAGAAATGCACTAAAAAGTTGCAATAATCTTAATTGCAGCAGTGTGGTGCGATGTTGGCAGCAAAAGTCAAAAAAAGTTTTTTTTTTTCTGTAAACATTTTTTTCTTATTGCTACCACACACACACTGCGAGGATGATCAACTTTCATATCTGGCCTCTTAAATGCCACAACAACGCATTTATGTTTGAAGAAGCAATAAATTGCAACTAAAACTCAACAAAAATTCAATTAAAAACTCATAAAAATAAAGCATGAAAATAATGGTTAAGTAAAAAATATGATTTTTTTAATTTATATGTTATTACAAACAAAAAAAAAAAAAAATTAAAACTAAATCGAGTACTGATGCATTTGAAGAAAAAGCAATCTCAAAATTTTCAATACTTTCTATCGTATTGTTTAGTTAACATGGTCTTACTATCTAACTAGCGTTTTTGAAGTGACAACGTTACTGTATAAAACTCATTTATTGTAATTTGTATTTGTATCATAAATAAGTTTTATTGGAGTTTTGTCGCATTATGATTGACAGACTTCGGAGACTATGTCGACGACAGGCGGTCAATCAGTTGAAAAAAGGCTACGAAAGAGAAAGGTCAAAATAAATGTCGGGTTTTTTGAGCTTCTGCTTTTTTCCCGACAAAAAATAATTGTGTGTTTTTATTTAATTAATTAATTTCTTAAATTCATTTTATTTGTGAACAGTTACGTTTCCAAAAATGTCAAAAAATCATTTATTCAAAATGCTCAGGCGTTGCATGGAATTTTCTTAAATGAGTATAAATGGTAACATAAAAAATATGCTGTCATACCATCAAATACGTCATACGTCAAAGGTTAATTCTTTGATCTTATGATTATAATATTAAAATAGGGATGCAGTTGACACACTCCTAGGTTATGATCAGCTATGGGCAAGCTTTGGAGCCAGCTAAGAAGCATTGAGAGCAACTGAGAGTAAAGGCTTATGTAGCAACACAAAACGCAACAACAAAGCAAACGCAAAAGACAAACACAGAAACAACTCAGACGTTTAAAATGTAGTGGTGCATACATCCGGCTATGACGTATCTTTACGCTCGTCATTATTCTTGTCCGTATTCTTACCCTTGTTCTTAAACTTGTCCCCATCCTAAACTTTATTTGTATGTTTCAACTTATAGTTGCCTAACTTCTTGTCCTGATCTTTCCCCAAATTCTTATTTTATATATATTTCAATCCTTGTTCTAGTTCTTGCCCAAATCCATTTCATAATCCTTGTCGCACTTCTTGTAGCGTAGCAATTATTGTTCCAATCTTTTCCTAATTCTTGTTTTTAATGTTATCTAAATTCTTGTCCCCATCCTTGTCTAAATCCCTGTCTGAATCCTTGCCTGAATCCTGTTCTTAATTCTTGACCAACTCCTTGCTCTCCTTCTATGTCTAATCTTTGTCATAATCCTTGTCCGAACCCTTGTCCTTTTCCTTATCCTTATCCTTATCCTTATCCTTTTCCTTATCCTTATCCTTATCATTATCCTTATCCTTATCCTTATCCTTATCCTTATCCTTATCCTTATCCTTATCCTTATCCTTATCCTTATCCTTATCCTTATCCTTATCCTTATCCTTATCCTTATCCTTATCCTTATCCTTATCCTTATCCTTATCCTTATCCTTATCCTTATCCTTATCCTTATCCTTATCCTTATCCTTATCCTTATCCTTATCCTTATCCTTATCCTTATCCTTATCCTTATCCTTATCCTTATCCTTATCCTTGTCCTTATTTTTATCTTTATCTTTATCTTTATCTTTATCTTTATCTTTATCTTTATCTTTATCCTTATCCTTATCTTTAGCTTATCCTTATCCTTATCCTTATCCTTATCCTTATCCTTATCCTTATCCTTATCCTTATCCTTATCCTTATCCTTATCCTTATCCTTATCCTTATCCTTATCCTTATCCTTATCCTTATCCTTATCCTTATCCTTATCCTTATCCTTATCCTTATCCTTATCCTTATCCTTATCCTTATCCTTATCCTTATCCTTATCCTTATCCTTATCCTTATCCTTATCCTTATCCTTATCCTTATCCTTATCCTTATCCTTATCCTTATCCTTATCCTTATCCTTATCCTTATCCTTATCCTTATCCTTATCCTTATCCTTATCCTTGTCCTTATTTTTATCTTTATCTTTATCTTTATCTTTATCTTTATCTTTATCTTTATCTTTATCTTTATCTTTATCCTTATCCTTATCTTTAGCTTATCCTTATCCTTATCCTTATCCTTATCCTTATCCTTATCCTTATCCTTATCCTTATCCTTATCCTAATCCTTATCCTTATCCTTATCCTTATCCTTATCCTTATCCTTATCCTTATCCTTATCCTTATCCTTATCCTTATCCTTATCCTTATCCTTATCCTTATCCTTGTCCTTGTCCTTGTCCTTGTCCTTGTCCTTGTCCTTGTCCTTGTCCTTGTCCTTGTCCTTATCCTTATCCTTATCCTTATCCTTATCCTTATCCTTATCCTTATCCTTATCCTTATCCTTATCCTTATCCTTATCCTTATCCTTATCCTTATCCTTATCCTTATCCTTATCCTTATCCTTATCCTTATCCTTATCCTTATCCTTATCCTTATCCTTATCCTTATCCTTATCCTTATCCTTATCCTTATCCTTATCCTTATCCTTATCCTTATCCTTATCCTTATCCTTATCCTTATCCTTATCCTTATCCTTATCCTTATCCTTATCCTTATCCTTATCCTTATCCTTATCCTTATCCTTATCTTTATCCTTATCCTTATCCTTATCCTTATCCTTATCCTTATCCTTATCCTTATCCTTATCCTTATCCTTATCCTTATCCTTATCCTTATCCTTATCCTTATCCTTATCCTTATCCTTATCCTTATCCTTATCCTTATCCTTATCCTTATCCTTATCCTTATCCTTATCCTTATCCTTATCCTTATCCTTATCCTTATCCATATATTTTTCACCATAGTCTCAATCATTGTACGAATTCTTGTCCACATCTGTTTTCTAGTCCTTGTTCTAATCCTTTAGTTTTTTTTTTGTTTTAACTGCGGTCAAAAAATTATACGCCACTATAGGCGATTCTCAACCCTTATGATAAAAATAGACAAAATTTCATGACATCGTGAGACCGCGGCGGAGAGAGCCGCTACAAGATCGAAATTGCATTAATCATGCAACGGCGTTGCATGGAAATATTACTTGGTGGGTATATGCAGTATGGTTAATGTTATTAACTCTAAACCTACCGATACTTCATGTATATCTATTCCTTTTACTATGTATAGCGAAAAATATACCATTTACCGCAATTTGGCATATGAATAAAACAATTTTTTTTTAAAAATAACGATTTAAAATTGTGTATTTATTAAATTAAAAACACAAAAAAATAATACATTATTTCAAAATGACTCATTTGATCCGCCGTGGTAGGTTTAGTGTTAAACAGATATGAAAGATTTATACTCATCCTAACGACACAACAAAAAAAAAAAAAAAAAGTTATGAAGTCGTCAGGTCATGGAGGTAGCAGCATATGTAACGAAAATGTAATATTGTTGCATGAAAATATTACGCGCTAAACAGAACTACTACGAAAAATTTTGTTTTACGACAGCATAAAATAGTTTTTAGACTTCAGAACGAAAACAAAAAAATTAATTATGTAACGAAAATGCAATATTGTTCCATGAAATTATTGTACGCTAAATAGAAGTGCTACGAACAGTTGTTTTTATAACGAAAATAAAAAAAATTTAGGATCTTTGACACCCCTTACGAAATCTCTTAGGTAACCGCTTAATGCCGTAAAAATGCAAGAACAATGAAAAACGTTGCATGGAATTATAACTTAGTGACTATTGGAGCTACGGTAATTTTTATGAAACTACAGTAAAGCTCAGGTTATAAAGTTTCCAAAAACTTCATTTTACGACAACAAGAAACGATTCTTAGACCTCATAACGAAAATATAAAAATTTATTATGCAACGAAAATGTAATATTGTTGCATGAAATTATTGTTCGCTTAATAGAAGTGCTACGAACAATTTTTATTTAAAACGAATTTAAAAAAAAAGTGTTAGGAGCTATGACCACCAAATAAGTGACCGCTTAATGCAGTAAAAATGCGACAACAATGAAAAACGTTGCATGGAATTATAGTTTCGTGACTATTGGAGCTTCGGTAATTTTTATGAAACGACAGTAAAGCTCAGGTTTCCCCTTAAAGCAGAGATGGGCACACCACACACCGACATTATGTCAATGTATATGTGTCGCACTCAGCTTGCTACACTGAAAGCTAAAAATCATATAAAAAAGTGAAACAGATGGACGTGATATTACCTGCTTGAAGTTTCGTAGCATACTGATCTCTGCTGATCAGCGCTGACTGCTGTATGTGTATACAGAAATGTTACGTCATTCCTCAATTTTGAGGTTCGTGCCCATCTCTGCCTTAAAGTAACATTAACACGAAAAAAAAACAAAAAGAAACAAATGAAAATAAAAAATTGTTTCAAATTAAAATAAATTGGGCAAAAATTAAGACCAGGAATTTAATAAGGAGTAGAACAAAGATTTAGACAAACATAAGGTATTGAAGTGGACTAGGCTTAGGACATGAATTCAGACAAGGATGGGAAAAGAACTATTGCAAGGATTGGGTCAAGAATAATGACAAATATTAAAACACACTTAAAACAATATTTAGGACAAGATTGCGTTAAGGATAAAGATAAGAAATAAGAGAAAGAATAGACAAGAATTTTAACTCACTAAGTACAAAATTTAGGTCAAACACTTGAAAAAGATGTTTTTCTCATGGATTAGACCAGGGATTTGAAACAGGATAAGGTTAAGAATTTGGACATAAATTCAAACAAGTGTTTGGACAAGAAGGAGGACAGTTGTTAGTCCAAATCAAAGTATCGAACACAAATTATGGCGTACGACTTCTTGAGGAGATAAGCAATAATTGTGTCAAATTTCACCGTAATCTCAAAGAGCATTTAAAAAACAAACAAGTAAAAATAAATTTCACCATAAATATTTACAAACTTTATTAATATAGATGAGTTCCAACAGCTCTTCATTTCTCAACACAAACAGCATTTAACTACAAATAAGTATCAACGAAGCTTTTACAGCTTAATGATTTCTCTATATAATATTGCATATTTTTAGGGCGCTTTTAAATGAGCTCTGAGAGCACGCAATGAACAACTTTTCGTACATAGTGTATCAATTCAAACTGTGTTATCGTCTTTCTTTGCTGTGCTCTCAAACTGTTGATTTTGTTTTTTTTTTTTGTAACTGGCTGAAACTAACACTTACCCAGTAGAAATCATTCAGATTTGTGAAGATTTTGAACTACACTCAAATCCTTTTTACGAGGTCTTTTTTTGCACGATTTTGAAACAATACGGCTCAACAACAAATTTTTTTACACGAATTTTTCGATTTTTAACGATTAAAAAAAAAAATAATTTCACCAACAATTTTCATGCTGCTATGTACAATATGAAGGGTTTATCAAAGTCGGCCACAGCAGTCACTGACGAAAATCGTTTGGGCCACATTTTCGCGAAGCTTGACAGCTTCGAGCGCTACAGCCACCTTGAATCCCGAAAGATTTAGAAAATTAATAAAAATTCGAGTATAAGTGACGAACATTTCGGAAGTGTTATTTTTGGGATAAAATCGTTTGGAACTGCTTCAAAAATTAATTTAATGGATATCATTTGTTTCCATGGTCTTAATGATTTCTTGTGAGCTTTAATTATTTGCTCTTTTTAGATTTTGTTAGCATAGTAGCAACTGAGATAAAAAAAAAATTGCAAAAAATCAATAAACACATATATGAAAAATCTTTGGGATCTTTGAAAAAAGCACCATAGGGACCATTTAAAAAAAAAATTTTTTTTTGAAAATGTCTTTTAAATGTCTAATGATTGAGGCGGAGTCAAAATGGGTTTACTTTTTTTCCATACAAGGTGATACGGTCTAGTGTGCAGTTCGTACGACGCAATAATGTGTATTGTTGCTAGTTTTTTATCATTTAAAAAGGTATTGCTGTATGAAGTTCTTGGCTTACAAAGTTTTAATATGAAATATTTTTTACATCACTTTGACAGTGCCGATAATACAAAAATGTCTAAGCAACAACAAAAAATTTCAAAGTGAAAAGTAATTTCGTTAGAAACTAAAATAAAAATTTAGACTGTATACTGTCAAAAAAGAGGCGAAGATCCCACATCTGTTGGCAAAAGTTTCGGCATAAATGAATCAACTTTAAGAAAAATTCGAAAAAAAAATTAATTCCATCAGTTTTTTTTAATATAATGTATGTTATATTAAAATCATTCCTTTTTTGTAGGAATTTGTGGGCAAAAATTTAAAAGTTTTTCTACATAAACGATTTTTCAAAGTTTTGGAATTCATCCCTAAATTTACAATTTATCGCTTGCATGTTTTTACAAAAAAATTTGCTTACACGTTATATTCAGGAGCGTCCTTTTAAAAAAGAGTTGAGTGTATATTTAAAACTATTCAAGATACAAAACAAAGATGGCAGTGGATTTTAAATCAAGAAGAAAAGAATTACGTGAATAGAGTTCTTCAAGTTGAATGGAGATATAAAAAAGACATAATTGAACTTAATTTTAAATAAACTTTTTTCTACATTATGGTTGTATGTTTGCTCTCCTCAAAATCGCCAAAAACAAAATCCAAAAAAAAAAAAAAAAATTAAAAATCTTCCAAATGAAAAATTACCCAAAAATTAATGAAAAATCGCCAGAAAACGAAAAAACGAAATTTCACCCAAGAAAACAAAAAAAAGCCCAAAAATGTTTGAAAAAATTACCCAAAAACAAAAACGAAAATTCACAAAAAACAAAAACATAAGAAAAAATGAAAGTTCACCCAAAACAAAAAGTGAAATGTCATGCAACAATTTTCACTTTATAATCCATAAATAATTTTGGGCCAAATTTCACTTCAAAGCAAAAAACGAAATTTTTCCCAACAAAAATGCAAAATCGCCCAATATTTTGGAAAAATTCGTATGGAAAAGAGTAGGGTGATTTTGTTCTTTTTTTTTTGGGATTTTTCTTTGGGCGATTTTGCGGAGAGCCTGGTTGTAGATATATAAAAAATATTTATGTTATATTTATGTATTGGGTTGGAGAACGGCTCCCAGAACTAACGTCCGATGAACTTACGCCCGAAAAAAGAAATAGCAAAAAAACCCGATTTTCCATAGCATCGAATTTTGGAAAAAACGCCCGAATTTGAAATGGCAATTGAGCCCGAAAGAAGGAAATTACACCCGAATGGTTTGGAAATTAAGCCTGAAAAAAAAGAAAATTATGCCCGAAATTTTCAGCACTGTTTGGGGCTTTATTTCCAAATTCTTCGGACGCAATTTCCGTGATCCAGATTCAATGTACGACTGTCAAAATATTAAACAACAGATTTGAGAAGTAAATTAATGGGCTAGAAATAAACGAAATTTTACCCAACACAAACGAAAAAAAGCCCAAAAATTTTTAGAAAAATGGCACAGAAACAAAAACCGAAATTACGAAACGAGCGAGCTGCCGCGATACATTTGCTCAGCTGCGAATAAGGTCCAAATTGTATTTTTTTTTTATAATGAAATAATTTGCCCTTATACGAAATGTTCTGTTTTTACCTTCCGTACAAGGGCAAACCATTTCATCATAAGGAGTTTGAATTTCAGAACTTTTTGGGAATAAACAAAAATTCGGGCGTTTTTTTTTTATTTTAGTCTCAACAAACACACTGTTTTGTAATTGATCTTCAGTTTCTCAGCGATGTTGTGTCTGTTCACATGATGGTTTTCTTGAAATTTATATATAATATTACCGAGTTTTTCGGTTTTTCGGTAACTTTCACTTAAAAATTTTCAGAACGAAGGCAGTTCTGGCAGTTGATTGGGATAGAATATCTTCACCATAAACAACAAAATTCTTTTGACATGCCTGTGACGCTTTGTTTCCTTTGTGGTTATAAAATCTTGTCTTTCGGCCATTCAAAGATTGCGGAAGACTAACGAGAACGTAACTACACATAAAAACCCTTGAGTTGTGAACAATTGAGTTGCAAGATATTTACGGTCACATTTCGCCAAGTTCACCGATAATTTGATGATTGTCCTCTTCGTAAGTTTGTAAGGTTTTTCATTCAAGCTTCAAACCATTTCGCTACCAACCCTTGAATGAAAGATATTCTCTCATGCTCACCTTGTCATCAATAAACTGCCATTGACTCTTAAACTGTTTGTCTTTCAACATCACAAGCAACCCAGTTGAAACATTTATAAGACTATCTTAAGTTCATTCCTCAACTTCGTTAGAAAAATTTGCAATAAGTTGAAAATTTTAAAAAGTCAAAAATCTTAGTCATATTAGAAGTCATATTAAAAAGATAAAATATTAAATGAATTTTTAGTTTATTTTGCGTTTTTATTCGATTTTAGTTTACACAATATTGCACATTTTTACACAATTATTTTAGATATTTTTTAATTTATTTAATGATAATGAAAACAATTTTTTAACATAGCACATAAACTTAATGTTACTGAAAAATGTAAAAGATTTAGTAAAATAACAGATGGTGTTTGTAATATAACAACAAAGGAGTTAATACAGGTTATTAAATACTAAATTAATATTTTTACAAATTAAACTCAAGTTTTAAATGTAATTTATCAAATTCCATTTTTAAGACTTCAAATTCAACTTTTTACAATTCAAAACACAAGTAAAATCGCTCATATTGAAAAACTTGAATATGAATTGGAAGAAGTTGAATTTGATGTGTAAAAGTAGTATTTGAGTTCCAAGCAGTTGAATTTCAGGCATAGAATGTTGAATTTATACAGTAAAAAGTTGAATTTTTAGTAAAAATACTTTAAGAGAACGAACCAGATCATAGGTGTATTTTTTTTTAATACATGATGTTAAAAACTTTAAAAGTAAGAGAAGTACTAAGAAAATGTAATAGATTAGTAAAAAGAACAGTGGTACAGTGGATCATTAAATGTTCGGCAAAATAGGAAATTTGATGTGGTTCAACATAAGGAACGGAATCAACATCTGGAAAAGTATAAAGATCAGGAGAGTGATTAGTGCAAGGATATTTTTAAAAATACAGCCTATATAAAATTTGTCTGAAACTTTTAATTTTAAGTTACTTAGAAATGAAATTTTATCGGTTTTTTTAAATTTTTATGAAAACTTATTCGTTACGATTTTAGAAGTTCTCATTGTAGTAGACTTTATAGAAGTTTTTTTAGACTTGTTGATTTGTGTAACTAACCCTTTTTGGATTTTATTTAAAATGCATTTGGAACATCTCTCTAACACCTAGGGTCGCATTTTCACCTCTGGATATCTTTGACCAGTGGATATTTGCTGGTTTGCTGTTATCTGAAACTACTGAAAATCTAGTACTTTACCCACTGTTTAAAGATATCCAGAGGTGAACAATACGGCTTTTAAGACATAAAAAATAGTAAAAGATTAAATAAAACTGTAAAATTTTTAATTATTGTCACATGTATACTTTTAAAAATCGGAGTGTGTAAAATTATTAAGTTTTTCAATTATTTAGATGAAAAAAACACAAATTGGACTTTTGGAATACGAGCAGCTTAGTTAAATAGTAGTAGATTTTGTTACAGCTACAATATATTCGTTTATTAATAGTCTTATATAAATTGTAACAAGCAAGTGATAAGTCTTAAAACGGTCATAGCTGATATGTCAAAACATTTTTTGGCATAGAAATTGTCTTGACATTTTTTTCTTTATTTGTGTTCTGAAATTGTAATAGATCATGGACAAAATAATGGTAAGAAAAAATAACTTAGGCATCGTTAAACAAAGATGTTGATGTTTATCTAAGAAAACTAACATTTAAATAATACAATTCCAAATAATCTATTACTTATTACTTAATGTAAGAAATTTTTATACAATTTTCATAACAACTGAAAGAAATTTTTGTGAGCTTTTCAGCACAGCATTGTTTTTTTGAGAAAAAGCGTTGCAGACTACTTATATTTGCTTGGATATATTAAAATTGTACAAGATTTCATAAATGTGATGCATTAAATTTTGAATGTAGTTGCCAAAAGTACTGTGTTAGAATATTTATCGGCAAAACTTTTTTTTAGTATACTAACTAGCTTTTATTTCAAAAATTGTAATAGATTAATAAGATAATGATTTATAAAAATTACTAAGAGTGAATTTCTCAGTTTACGTTCAACTGTCTTTTAAATATTACAATTTCATTTCTTATTACTTAAGGTACTAGATTTTCCACAGTACTAGTTTTAAGGTACTAGTTTCCATAGCAACAAATTTTCATGAATTTTCCCTACACACCATTGTTTTTTTAAAAAGTGTTGAAGATTATTTATATATGTTGGATTTTATTTAAATTGTAAAAGATTGTTTTAATATATTGTATACAATGTGTATAAATCTTAATAACTTCAAGGCAAAATTTAAATTTAAACTAAAATTTGGTTGTTAGTTTCTTTTTCTGAAATTGTAATAGATTAACATAATTTTGATAGAAACTGATAAAAATCAACAATTCCATTACTTAAAACTTATAATAATTTAATGGATTTTTCGAAAATTTTCATAGCAGTTGAAGTAAATGTCCGTAAATTTATCCTACAACGAGTTATTCTGTATGCAAGACTATATTGCAATTGTAAAAGATTTTTCATTTCTTGAAAAAGTTTGGAGCAATTTATTATTGATCTCTGCGAATATTTCTCGTTAGAGAATTTTTTAAATTTAAAGTTGTTGCAAGTAGAAGTTTATGCAATTGTAATAGATTGACGCTTTTACATATTGGCATTTAAAGCTGTGTAAATTCATGTTCACGCCAAGAAACTCAAAGAATCACACAAATTCTGATTATTATCAGTAAACTTCCAAAAATCCATGTGAATGGACGGAGTCAGAATTAATAGCCAGAACTGTAATAGATTTTTCATTTTTTGAAAAAGTTTGGAAAAAAGTAAGTATTATTGCTCTCTGAGAATATTTCTCGTCCAAGAATTTTCATTTAAAGTTGTTGCAAGTATAAGTTTATGAAATTGTAATAGATTAACACTTTTAAATATTAGCATTAAAAGCTGTGTAAATTCTTGTCTACGCCAAGAAACAAACTCAAAGAATCACACAAATTCTGATTGTTATCAGTAAACTTAAAAAAAAATTCATGTGAATGGATGGGTATAGCCAGAACTTTTGCTGAAATTGTACTAGAACTAGACTTAAAAATAGCTATATTTAAATGAGAAAAACAAAAATTATAATAAAAATGAACAAAGCATGCAATCAGTGCAGTTCCACACATTTGTGGCATTGAAAAATCAAGACCTCCTATCTTAATTGTAATAGATTTTTCTCACGAAGAACTCCCTGTATGTGAATGAGAAGTATTTAGACGCTACACTTAACCCTTTATTACTTCTGTAGTCTTGAACTCAGTGGAATGACCTTTTTTAGCGCCGAGCTTGTTGGCCACAACTTCGCTTATTTGCTTGAACTGCTGATCGGGATCTACCACTGTGGTGGCACGTTTAGAGCTAACTCGTGTGCGACGTCCCTGCAGTGCGTGAGCATGATAGTTAAAAGGGCGTGGTGTTACCGTAGCCTCCTGCGCATCATGCTGTTGTTCCTCATGCTGTTCCTCAACACCTGCCGTTGCTGCTGATGATGCAGATTCCTCTGCATGTTGCTGCTGTTGATGCTGATAATGTTGATAGTTTGGCGTTATTCTGGGAGCATGGCGTTCGTGGGGTTGTATTGAGGGTAGCCCATACATGGTGGAGTAATCATGTGCACCCTGTTCGCTGTTGTGCGTAAAGATGACCTTGGTGTGCGTATGGCGTGGATTATTCTCGTTGGTTGGCAGATGTTCTTGTTCCTGATGGGGTACATCCTGCACATAGATAGGGTTTTGGTGCTGCTGCTCGTGCTGGATCGGCTGCTCTTCTTGAGGTTCCTCGTATATGGGCTGTGACTCGGGTGGAGGCATGGCAACGAGATAAACTTGTTGATAGTGTTGCTCATGTTGAGGCGCTTGACCGGGTTCTTCGTATTGTTGCGCGTGCATGTAATAGTACTGTGGCACCTCAGCGTGGCCCTGAGCGGCAGGCGAAGCATGCGCATATGATTCTTGTTGATAGTATTGTGGCTGTGGAGCGTATTCAATGGGCTGCTGCTGCTGCTGTTGCTGCTCATGCTGATGGCGTCCCTTGTAGTGCTGGTAGACATCATCGATGTCTGGATATGAAATCGGCTGCGGCGTGGGTGCGCTATGGTGAGCGTAACTCACCTGCTGGTGCTGGTGGTAGTCTACTTGCTGTGGTGCGGCTTGTTCATAGTGCTGCGGTTCCTCGTACTGCGGTGCTGCTGCATATTGCTGTGGCTCCGGCGCGCTATAGTGATTTTCAAACTGTTGCTGATGATGTTGTTGCTCCGCGTGATGGTGCTGTTGTAGCTCCGCTTGGTGCTGATGTTGCTGCTCTGAATTCTCTAGAATGCGTAGATATTGCTGGGCACGTACTTCTAGATATTGTTGCAGCAGCGTCTGTAGATGTGAGGCGTACTTGGCGGGTCCTGGAATGCGCAGCACAATCACAGGTTCCTCGTAGTGTTGCTGTTGCTGTTCCGCACCGTGATCTGCGGCGTGATATCCATGTGCTTCTGGGGCAGGTAGATCTATTTGATGTTGCGCAGGTGCTTCATACGTTTCTGGCTTGAGTTCATAAGAATACGAGGGTTCAATTGAGATGCTTGATTGGTCAATGCTAGAATGATAGCTGGGTGCACTGGATGGAATGTCCTGCTGCGAGTATGGATAGAACATGAACTTGGGCTTCGGGTACTCGTAGCCATTGGAAGCAAGGCCATAGCTAAAAAGATTTGATGATATTTAAAAATAATTATTAAAAAAACTCCTCCAACTCACCCTAGTTCACTCTCAATGGTGCGTTTTGAGGTTTTGCTATCGGTGTTGTTTTCGTGCTCCACTTTAAACTTGATCTTATCACCATGCAAATTGAACTGCTTATCCAGCTCTTCAATGAATTCTAAATCATCGGCAGTAAGATTTTTAAAGGATGCCGCCACAAGTTGGGCGGGCTTTTTAGGTTTCACCGTTGTCGCTGTCGTAGTCGCTGTTGTGGCTGATAAGATTGTCGAAGATTTTGTGGGACGTTTCTTTGATGAGATGACTTTCTTGGGGTAGGCAACTTTTTCGGGTGCTTTGGTAGAAGCAGCAGAGCTGCTGTTGTTGTTGGAAGAATACGCACGACTTGCTGGCTCACCATTCACTGCCGCCAAGAGCAGCAGCAAGGCGAAGGGCAGCTGCAATTAAATAAACAAAAGCGTTTAAGGAAAATTTTAAGTAAAAAATAAAAATAAAAAATTATTGAAACGAAAAAGGAACTTATTTCAGCACATTCTTAGATAAATTTTTGTTAAAATTTAACTATTTTATCAAATTTCAAAATTTAAAATTTTGAATTGCAAATTATAAATTTCAATTTTTAGATTTGAAATTTCAAATTTTCAAATTCCCATCAGATCTATTCCGTACAAAGAAGGATAAGGATTCCATATAAGTATGAATTGTTTTTTTTAAGAAATTTTTTAAAAAATTATATTTTATATAAACCATATTTTACAAAATGTGTAAAATAGCTGAATAATTCATGTGGCTCATGAAAGTTTTATTAAATATTTATTTTAAATGCATTCCTGAATATTAATAGTTTCTAGCATGTGAGTGTTTTTTTTTCTATCATAAGCTATTTATGACGTAAATGTGCTAATGTTGACGTTAACTGCATGAAAACATATGTCAATAAAATTATGCTCAATTGTTGCGCATCTGCTTCGAATACATTATGTCTGCAGCTGTAAGCCAACAAGGAAGTGAAAGGCACACCAAGAGCATCACTCAGATGTTGCAGAGCAGTGGCACACTGGACACTAAAGAAAGAAATATTTAAGTCAATTGTGAATTTCTAATATTTATATTTTGCACACACTTGTGAGAAATTGCGTTGTGCAATAGTGGTTGCGAGCCAAGCTGTGCAGCGAAAACAAAAGACTTAAGAAAGCAACTTGCTAACAATTGCACTACAATTGAAGATGTGTGCTCTGGAAAATTTTGAAAAGTTGTTTAAAATTCATAGGAATTTTAAAATTTTATGCCAAACTGGATTTTTTAATGTGGGAAAAACATAAATTTTAACTTTGGATAAAAAAAAATTTTTTGAAACAAGATAAACAAAGCAAAAACAAGCCGGAAATATTAAAAAAAAATTGTTGTAAAGCTCAGAATTTCTTGTTAAGATACTAATGAATTTTGATGATTAAATTTACTTCGTTCGCAAGTTAAAATAAAGAATTCGGAAGTGAACTGAATTAAATAAAAAATAGGCAATTTTTTCATGCCTAACGGCAAATAACATATTGTTTGATGTGTTAATGTGAACACATAAATATTAAAAAACGGAAGAGATATAAATAAAGAATTAATCTTCATAAATCAGTAAACCTAATCAGAATTAAATTCACCGAGTAGCTTATTTAAAAGTTTTGACTGTAAGAAATGCAAATTAATGTGTATATCTGAAGTGTTAAAAACCAACCGAATAAGAATAAAAAAATACAGGAAGAAAAAAAGATTAACACATTACCATCGCACACATAGAAAAAAAATAATATATTTCATGTAATTTTAAATAAGTTTTTATAAAAACAGATTCGAGGAAAATATCCCAATTATGTTGCAGCAGTTTAATCTTCATTCAATTTGAACTCCATGAAGTTTGAACTCCATGAAGTTCGTTTTTGAAAATACGTACTCGAACTACACGTGATTGTTTAACACGTACTACACGTGTAGTAGCGAAAGTACGTGTTCACTCGTTCACGTTTTCACGCTTTAAACGCATCCAAGCTAATTCCCATGGATTTTTGATTGTCTTTGGATGAGTTATGGTACCAATCATGGCTTAATTGGAAACCTTGGACAAGTTATGTATACTTTTATGATCTTAGTTCTTGTTATTGTTATAGTGCCGGGATAGTCGAAATAATACGGTTTCTGGAAAAGTAATACAGGCTTAACGCCGACTCCGAACGGCGATGAACAGAATGTTCATGTTCTCAAGAAGCTTTACATGGCATTTTGATTACTCTCTGAGGTTTGCCATTGTCTGCAAAGAGGTGGCGGCCGTACAGAAAAATCATTTAATTCAAATAATTTTCTGACGCAGCTGGGATTCGAACCCGGGTCTCCAGGTTCGTTGACAAAGAGGACACGCACTTTAACCAACTACGCCACGGACACCACTAAAATTCCGGACTAAAATGCCTTCGGAAATGGGTTAAAAAAGAACCATAACCAATCATAAAGTAATTGAACTGATTTCAGAATGCAATAAAGAAACATTAAGGATTAATTTCTGAACTCATTTTTTAAAAAATCATTAATTTATGAGGAACTTTTACCTTTTTTTTCGACTCAAAATAAATTTTTTTTTTATGAATTTCACAAAAGAAGTACAGTTTTTATTTATGGGAAAAGTTTTCACGAATTTAACCTTCTATAGCAAGCACTTTTAAATGACAAAATAAAAAATCACAAATTAAAAAAAAATTCTACCCAACAACGTTCGCAAAACTCTCATCTAAGCAAAAGCTTAGCTTAGCTTATGGTTGAGTGGGTTGTACCTCGAAAAATAGTCGAAGTACCACTCAAATTCCGAGATCTCCAATCTCATAATTGCAAAATCACACATTCAACTAAATCTCTTCTATTTTGAAAGTAATTGAAGATGTAACCTAGGCACAAATTAATGCATTAATATTATGTGTCTTTATTGAATTTAAGTTACAAATATTCTTAACTGAATTTAAATTCGAAATATGCTGTTTCAAAATTAAAATTCCTCGGAACTTCGTAGTTGTCTCCTTACTGGTGTAAATGGTCACAATATTCTGTTGAAAATTATATTTTTTCAATTTAAGTGATTATTTGCAGACTCAATGCAGTCAACTTTTTGATATTTTGCGACTAGCAAAAGAGTAGAAAAACACTGCTTTGGTAAACTGAACAGCGCTTCTATAATTCCGCTTTGGTTTTATTGCTGTTGTGCTTATTAGCTTTTCAAAGTTAGTGGACTGCTAAAACCACAGAGACTACTGATGAGTCGGAGTAGCGTCCGACAAAACCATGGTCTAGTCTGCTCGGTTTGTTCTGCAAAGAACTTTTGTTGTTGTAGCAACATGTTGCTTCATGAACTATTTGGCATAAAGCTCAAAATGTAATTCTTAAAAAATATGTTTTTTTAGAATTATAAAATAAAAAAAAAATTAAGTGAATTAAATTTTACACCCTGACGTGAATTTATATTTTGATGTATTTGTGTAGTTAAACATTAATGTATCTTATTTTATCTTATCATTTATGTATATTATGTTATACAGTAGAGATCACTTATGTAGTTGAGTATTAATGACATTATGTATTTTTTTTATTTTATTTTATTATTGAGTCTTAATAAATTTTGAGATTTACAATGCATCTTAATTAATATGTTACTTTTTAGATTGTATTGTATTATCTAAAGCAAGATGGTAAAGTTTTATAATGCAACGAGCTAATAATGAATGTTTACAGTTAACAGATGATTTATAACAATTTTATAGCAAAGGTTAAAAGAGTGATCAAGTTTTGCTCATAACTCGGAGGTTTGACATTGAGGAATTTTTCTCATAATGAACTATATATAACTTAAAACTAATATACAAAAAATTATTTATAAAATTTTATAAAACTATGTGTACATACAAGTATATATGTATAGATATATATAAATATATATAACATATTGTTGATTTTAACCTCTGTGTGTGTTTGGAAGTTTATTTTTGTAAAATTCGGGCAGAGTGTTGTGTTGATCAGAATTAGATAACGATTCATTTATGATGCCAATTGGAGAAAGGTAACATGAATTAGACCAATTATATTCCTTTTCGTGAATGTATATTTCATTCATTAAAAAGTTGTCATGGAATTCAAGTTTGTCGACAAATCTTTTTTGAAGATCAAAAGCATACTTACAAAGAGGAACTACAAGAGCCCTGTTGTAAATATAATTATTGCTAAATCTTTTAGTTGGCGATTCATAGTTTCTGTCCACACACAATCTTAGGACTTTTCTTTCGGATATTTCTAATTTTCTGGCTACCGTTGGAGAGATTGAGAACCAAATGGGAAATGCATATAAAACCGCAGCGCGAATACTAACTTTATATATAAGTAATTTTGTTCTTTGGCTAAGTGATTTGCTATAAAATAGTCTCGAAAACATTGCCGTGATCTTTGCAAATTTTTTAAGAGCTAGTTGCGCATGTTCATTAAACTTGAACAATTTATTAAACGTGATTCCAAGATATTTTATTTTATCATGAAAAGGGATATTAGAGCCATTAAATTTTAATTTTAGATTTTTGCTCTCTGGAACAACCTTCCTTTTACATTTACCTGAAGCATTTCTTATACATATGGCCTGTGACTTTAAAGGATTAACAGTGATACCCCAAGACTTATAATATTCCTTTATAACTCTGAGATGAATTTTAACTAAACGAAGAGCTTCAACAGGATATTTATTATGAGCGTAAATTAGTGAATCGTCAGCATAAAGAATGCTTTTTGAGCCATTAATTTCATGAGGGAAATCGTGAGTTAAGATGTTATAAAGATGGGGGGCCAAAATAGCACCTTGAGGAACGCCACTTTTAATAGAACCATAATCTGAATTTGAATTTTTAATTTGAACAAAAAAAGCCCTGTCAGTAAGAAAACTTGAAAATAATTTTATTATAAAAGGATCAAAACCAATATTAATTAATTTATAAATAATTCCTTTATGAAATGCTTTATCAAAAGCTTTTTCTATATCCAGAGAAACTGCTACTGTACAAGATTTTTCTCTTAAATTTCTTACAACGTCATCATGTAATTTAAGTAACGCATGCATAGTCGAGTGACCTGGCTTGAAACCAAATTGATGATGAGGAATATAGTTGGGGTAAATATTTAAATCCATCTTAGATTTTATAATTCTTTCAAACAGTTTCCCAAGATTTGAAAGTAATGATATAGGCCTGAAGTTATTCAAAGTAAAAGAATTTGGCTTTTTTTTAATAGGAATGACTTTAGCAATTTTCCATGCCAAAGGAAAATAGCCATTATTGATACAGTTGTTAAAAATGATTGATAAAAATTTAAAAGCTGAATTTGGAAATTTTTTAATTATAAAATTAGAAATTAAATCAGGGCCCGCAGATTTTTTTGTATTTAAGTTTCTTGCTAATTCTTGCAAATTATTCGCATTGATGAAATGATGGTTAGGAATGTCTTGAACAGAATTAAAATTGTCGTTAAAATTAATAATTGGATCAGTGAACTCTGCCAAAACTTCGTTTATTTTTGTATCAATCAAATTTAAATTTGCTGCAATGGGGATGTTTTCCCTATAAATGTCTAAAAAGTGGTTTTTGAACTTTTGTCCAATTTCAAAACTATCATGGATGAAATTACCATTAAACTCAATCTTATGACAAAATTTCGAATATTTCATTCCAATAAATTTATACAGTTCTTTATAAGCAAATGGCCCAGGCTTTATTTTAGATAATTTATTATTAAGCATAATTGCTTGATGAGTTTTAATTTGATTTCTTATCATATTATTCAGTAATTTTATCTGCGCTGATAGCAATTGATACTCAGGATTTTTTCTATTATAATTTCTATGATAAATATTTTTCAAATGTTTTTGCCATTGATACTTTAAATACAAGAGATTTTTGATGTTAGCTGGAATTAAAAATTGTTTATTTTTAAGTTCAATAGTTTCCGAATGAGAGTTCATTGTGTCAATAACCGCTTTCGAAAATAACTCAATTGATTGATCTATTTCAGAATTTGAAAGATTTCGATTTGAGGGGGGAGAAATTTCTTCTAAAACATTATCTAGGTCTGAACGAAAATTATTCCAGATTGTATTTTTATAAGATATGTAAGAACGTGGAGAGTTAATGATAAAATCAAATTCAGGTAATGTTATTTCAATTTTCAAAGGAAAGTGGTCCGAGAAGGTAGGGATACTCACAACTGAAAAGTTATTATTTATAGTGTCAATAATATTCGTACTTATTAAAAAGTGATCAAGATATGAAGAACCATTTGGAAACGAAGGATTTATATCACAGACTCTATGAAAGTCAAGAGAATTAGAATGAAGCCAATCTTTTAAAGTCTTACCATTTAGATTTTCCAGGGAATCGCCCCAGTCAGGACTTTTAGCATTGAAATCACCTCCAAGTATTGTACCGTCAAAATTTTTTGAAAAATTCCGAATTTTGATTAATGTGTTTACCATTTGAGATGGTGAAGCATTACTTTGAAAATACAAACTACCCAATAATATTTTCTTTAAGACAGAATTCATCATCAAAGAAATAATAATAAAACAGTGTGGAAATAAAAGATTAGGAATGGACGTTGTTATATATGTAAAATTCGTTTTAATGGCTATTCCTACTCCCTGGGAAGAATTGTCACGAATAAAATTATAATTATTAATATAAATATTTTTTTTGAGGTGAGTTTCTTGAAGAAAAGCAATGTCTATGTTATTTTGATTAAGAGTTGTTTCTAAATCAATCTGTCTGCTTTTATCAATTAAGGATCTAACGTTGAAAGTAAGAATTGCAAGTTTATTATGGCCCATAAGTAATCAAAACTTCTTTGAGTAAAATCATGTACTCATTTTTGGCTTGTTCCTTAGGAAGGGATTTGTAAGTTGAAATGAAATTTTTAATTTTATCTTCAATGGCTGATAACGACGTGTCTTTAAAGTAACTAGATAAATTTAAAAATTCATCAATAATTGCTGGTCTTTTATTTTTGAGATTGGCAGATGTTGCAAGAGTGGGATTTGTTAAAAAGTTACTCGCATAAGATTTCCCGGGAGTCACTGAACTTGCTCCATAAATGGCCGAAAAAACATTATTTTTAACGACCTCCTTTTTTTCTCTAGCTTTCCTGATTAATAATTTTTTCTTTTCTATGTAATTTTTAAAAGCTGGGCAGCCACGGTAATTGGCTGGATGGCCTTCTTGGTTGCAGTTAACACAAAATGGAGCAGACGAATCATTAGCCGTTCGTGCACATTGGCCTGGATCGTGAATCTGATTGCATTTAATGCACATAAATTTTTTGTTACAATTTTTTGCAATGTGCCCCCAATATTGGCAACGTTTGCATTGAATTTCTTTTAAATTTGATTTGGGTACTTCCCACTTTATAACTTGGTTAAGAATGAATTTTATTTTGCCCAAATCCCCAATCTTTCCACCAGGAACAAGAGTTATTAAAAAAAGTCCAGAATCTATGTTGTTAAGCTTAGAATTTCGAGTGTGGAATTTGGAGACTTTTTCGACAACCCCAGGAGCTTGCAAATCGATATCAGATTTTATTTCCTCAATAGTGGTACCATGATAAAGTCCTCTTAGAACGATATTAGGCTGTTTTAGCTCACTTGGTGTAAGGGAATACGATTCTATACCCTTTTCTCTGAGTAAATTCATCATTTCACCATGAACTTGAAGATCTTCAAAAAATATTTTGCTTTTGAATTTGGTTTTATTTATTATTTTATATTTAATTTTAGGAGTTCTAGAATTAAGTTGGTCGACGAGTTTTTTTATGTCGATATTAAATAAAAAAATTGGTGGACAATATTTTTTCGCGTTTTTATGTATTTGTTGAGGATCTTTATCCCTGACCGAATTTTTTACAGATTGTCTTACATATGTATTATTACTAATATTATCAACAGATAAATCTTGTAAGATTTGAAATCTATTCTGGTTATTTGGAGCTAATCCTTTATTAAAATCAAAACTTAAATTAGATAAGGATACATTACCAGTTGTATCTGTATTTTTGGCAAAGCCAGAATTGGAACGCTTTAGTCGCTTCTGATTTGGAATCTGGAATCCATCTTGAGTTGTTGAAAAAGTTGAATTCTGCAAATGAGCATTAAAATTCATTAAGTGCTCATGTTGAGCAGCAAGAATCATATCTGGAGAGACGGAGAGCGTAGGAGTTATATCCATTTGGTTTTCGGAAATTAGTTGAGCATCAAAGCTACTGCAACTGGAATTCAGCATTTGAGATGAGGAGTCATCGGAAACTTGCAATACAATAGCTGATTCTTTATTCAAGGATGATGTAGGCTTTTCACAATCTGCTACTTCGGCTAGGCTGCTCTTGAAATTTTCACTTATATTTCTAGAAGTTTTGTCCGGAGGTTTTTTGATCCTTTGGCTCTGGCAGCTTTTAGTGCTCGAGGCTCTAGGAATTTCCTTCTTTTTCATTTAAGTTTATTTTTCATGACATTATGTAGTTGTGTAGTTATTATGCTATGTAGCTGTGTAGTCATAAGGTTAAGTTAAGTAGTTATATAATTATGAAGCTCTGAAGCTATGTAGTTATAAAATTATGTAGTTGTCTGGTTATATAGATATTTAGTTATGTAGTTATGTAGTTATGTAGTTATGTAGTTATATAGTTATGTAGTTCTGTAATTATTTAGTTATGTAGTTATGTGTGTGTGTGTGTAGTTATATAGTTATGCAGTTATGATGATATGTCGTCATATTGTTCTCTAGTTATGTAGTTACGTATTTATGTTGTCATGTCGTTGTGTCTTCATGTAGTTATATAAAATTTTGATCAAATAGAATATTCCTGAAACCAAAAAACTGACACCAACAAAGCTTCGGAGATAAAAAAATCCTAAGACTTAGTTTAGAAATTTCTTGCATAAACATAAAACTACGAAGTTATCCAAAAAGACAAGGATATATTGCACTTCAAACAGTTTTTTCAGAGTTATGTAGTTATGTTATAAAGTAGTTATGTAGTTATTTTGTTCGGTAGCTATGTAGTTTTTTAGTTATGTAGTTATGTAGTTTTATAATTAGGTATTTATGTATTTATGGAGTAATATAGCTATGTTGTTATTTAGTTATGGAGTTATGTAGTCATGTAAAAAATAGTTATGTAGTTATGTAGCTATGTAGCTATGTAGTTATGAAGGTATGTAGTTTTGTAATTAGGTAATTATGTAGTTATGGAGATATGGAGTTATTTAGTAATGTAATTATAGAATTATGTAGTTATGTAATAAAGTAGTTATGTAGTTATTTAGTTATGTAGTCATGTAGTTTTTTAGTAATGTAGCTATGTAATTATGCAGTTATGTAACAACGTATTTATGGAGTTATGTAGTTATAGAGTTATATAGCTATGGAGTTATATAGTTATGTAGTTATTTAGTTATAGAGTTATGTAGTCGTGTAATAAAGTTGTTATGTAGCTATGTAGTTATGTAGTTATGAAGTTATGTAGTTTTATAGTTAGGTAGTTATGTAGTTATGGAGTTATTTAGTAATGTAATTATGGAATTATGTAAAAAAAAATAAATAACTGGCCATTTCAGCCCTTGAAAGGACTTCGACCTAGCTTCTTATGATCAATTGTGTTGTGCGTGTTATTAAGTTTGTACACAATTGACCGAGAACCGGACCTACATGCTTAACGCCGACTCCGAACGGCGATGAACGGAATGTTCTCGTTCTCAAGAAGCTTTACATGGCATTTTGATTACTCTCTGAGGTTTGCCATTGCCTGCAGAGAGGTGGCGTCCGTAAAGAAAAATTATTTTAATTCAAACAATTTTCTGTCGCTGTTGGGGTTCGAACCTGGGTCTCCAAAGTTCGTTGACATAGCGGCCACGCACTTTAACCAACTACGCCACGGACGCCACATGGAATTATGTAGTTATGTAATAAAGTTGTTATGTAGTTATTTAGTTATGTAGTCATGTAGTTTTGTAGTAATGTAGCTATGTAGTTATGCATTTATGTAATAACGTCTTTATGTAGTTATGTAGTTATGGAGTTATATAGTTATTTCGTTATGGTGTTATGTAGTAATGTAAAAAATAGTTATGTAGTTATGTAGCTATGTAGCTATGTAGTTCTGTAGCTAAGTAGGTATGGTTTATAATTATTTATATAATTATATAATATTAAAGTTGTATAATTATTTAGTTACGTTTATATGTAGCTATGTAGTTATTTAGTTATGTAGTTATGTAGCTATGCAGTTATGTAGTTATGTGGTTATATAGTTATGAAGTTATGTAGCTATATAGCTATATAGTTATGTAGTTATTTGGTTATATAGTTATCGAGTTATGTACTAAAGTAGAATTTGTTCACATGTAATGTACTTTAAAACATAAAAACTGACTCCACCAAAGTTATGACCAGAGACACAACTTAAGTCAATCAAGATTGCTTTTCTTTAATTTAAAATTTCTAAGTTACGAAGTTATTATTATAAAACAAATACATGCATAAAGGTATATCTTAGTTTCAAAGAAATTAAGTATTTTCTTCACGATACACTATTCCAGTGGCCTTGTAGTGCAAAAGAAGTCGTCAAACTCATTTTATTTTATCAAACTTTTTAATTAAATTAAATTAAGGTGACCTACATACTATAAACATATTTTTTTTCCAGTATTTTATAGTATATTTTATAGTATCAAATTTTATTTAATGCTCTGATCAATTATAATTAAGTTGCTTATAGCTGAACATTGATTTCTTTGAGGCTTTAATTGTGTTTTGTCCATTCACAGCCGCAAACTTTTTTTATTATGAAAAAAAAACAGACAAAAATCTCAAAGACTGAAGTAATTTTTCGACCAATTGTCGTCACACCTGTTTTCAATCCCACCAATTTTTCGATAGATTGTTGCCATACCCAATTTCTCCCCACTATACTTTGAGGTTCTCTGTGATATTTCCAATTTTTCCAATTTTTCAAATTTTTTTTTTCGCTGCGATATTGTATCGCTTAAGTTTTATTTTTGGTTTGAAAAACTTCCAAAATTAACCAAAAAAAAAAAAAAATCGGTGGTTCTTAACTTTGTAATAGTTCATGCTAAGCATTTTTAAAAAAATATTAATATGCTTGATTATTAAGAGTTCTCACAAAACTATTAGCCGTTTGTTTTGATGTAGAATACGTCATTCTGGGAGGTAAGTAGGGTGGTTGATAGTGATCAAGTGTCGGTATTTATATCACTTTTTGAGCCTTTGGTGGGCCTAAAGTACTGATCGTACAATGTTGATGTAAGCACTTGTTGGTCTGCTTGATCCTCAATGCGACAAAAATTCATGTTAGAACTCTCTAACTTATATAAATTTTACACAATTACATAAAATATAACGCCAACATTTGATGTTTTTGTTTGCTTAAACTTGCTACCTTTTTATCGACAGTTTCCGGTTTTATCGACTAAACCATAAAATTTGTATGGGAGCCCCCCTAAGGAGTGGTCGGAAGAAATAGGTGTCATAGGCAAAAATGTTGCTTTTGCAAAAATAATGGGGGACGGTAATACATATTTACCCTCTCCGGCACTCTCTTGAAGGTCATATGTTCAGGTGTATGGAATAAATATACAAAAACCATAAACTTTGTATGGGAGCCCCCCTAAGTAGTGGTCGGAGGGAATAGGTGTCTTAGGCAAAAATGTTCCTTTTGCAAAAATAATGGAGGTCGGTAATACATATTAACCCTCTCCGGCAGTCTCTTAAAGGTCATATGCACAGGTGTATGGAATAAATAAACAAAAACCATAAAATTTGTATGGGAGCCCCCCTAAGGAGTGGTCGGAGGGAATAGGTGTCAAACGCAAAAATGTTCCTTTTGCAAAAATAATGGGGGTCGGTGATACACATTAACCCTTTCCGGCACTCTTTTAAAGGTCATATGCTCAGGTGTATGGAATAAATAAACAAAAACCATAAAATTTGTATGGGAGCCCCCCTAAGGAGTGGTCGGAGGGAACAGGTGTTAAAGGCAAAAATGTTCCTTTTGCAAAAATAATGGGGGTCGGTGATACATATTAACCCTCTCCGGCACTCTTTTAAAGGTCATATGCTCAGGTGTATGGAATAAATATTTTGCTAAATATTTTTTTAAAAGAGATGTCATCAAAAGCGAATTGACTAATTCTACGTCTTGTGTTACGACATAGTCGAAACTACTGTATCTTTTTTTCTTTGTTTTTGTAAAAATTTTACGAGAAAACTTTAGGATGGATCCTGAATTGCGCAATGCTAACAAATCTAAGCATTCGGTGGTTTTTACCTTTTAAAGCAGGACGTCTCTGTTACTGAAACTAGTTCTATTAAAAAAAAAAAAAAAAAAAACAAAATAAAAAAACAATTCATTGGTAAACATATTTCCAGCCAAGTATTTCAAACAGCTTTGCTGTGAAAATTCAGCAAAACTTAGCATATTTTAGAATAATTGCTATAAAATCAAAAGACTTAAGCAACGAACTTGACTTGTCACAGAAAGCATTAAAATTTCAACTTAACTTGATAAATAGTTCTAAAAGGTATAAAAGGCATATGAGTAAAGTCAAAAAATGTTCTTTTGCAAATTTATATTTAAACTTATTTTAAATATAACAAAAAAAAAAAAAACTGAATTTGCAGCTGCTTAGCTCATCGATGTTCGATAGTAAATGTCATGAAAATAGAGCAACTAGTATTTTTTTATCCAACCACGATAAGAATGCGCTGAGTTCGACAGAAAAACAACAACATTTGACAGATGCAGACATTTTAAATGCATCGAGAATTAATGTTTGAAGTGTATGCAGACAATTGACATTGAGAAAAATTTATTATAAGCTACAAATTTTAAATACTTTAGGCAGATTATAAGGAATATGTCTCTTATTATATATTTAGTAATTTAAGGCATGATTCGAATGGCATAAAACTTGAAAACTAAAAATGTAATAACTCAAAGCGTTTAAATAGCTCTTTTATAAACGTTTAATTGTTTAAAATTGTTTCAAATTCCTACTGTGTCTAATGAAATTAATTAGCAACATAAAATTACTTTATTAACTTAAGACTCATCAAAGCAAGTTCGTTGCCACTGTCTTTTGTTACAACTCACAAACAAGTTGTTCTCACAATTATCAGCAATTTCAATCAGTTAATGTTTTGTCATTTGTGGCTAGTAACTCAAGCATTTTATATCTAACTTAGACAATCTTAGTGCCGGCAGCAATTTCAACAATTGCGATTTGCATATTATTCTTCACACCTAATTAAATGCTGGCTTAAAGCAGCGCTGGCAGGTTAAGTTGTTAAAGTTGTTAATGCAAAGCAGTAAAAAAAACAAAAGAAAAAAAATAACGAACAAATTTCATATCCAGAGTCAAGAGCTTAAAAGCTGCATAAAAAGCATGAAAGCGATATTTGTGTGAATTTTTTCCTACATTAGTTAAGATAAAAATAAAACGACAAAATAAATGCAGCGCCAAGTGAACTATTGCACTAGGCTTTAAAAGGAGCACGAATGGTTAAAATGGAAAATTAACAAGATGAGTTGTATGCCAGGCAGTTGTATAAGTGGCTATATGAAACAGACACACACACACACAAGAGCTACTACTGTGTATGCTGCATTTTTCAGTTGCTTTTATGGCTTAGCATTGTTCAATTTTTGTCTTGCAACTTGTTTTGAAGAGCATTAAAGTCACTGTGCATTACATCATGCTTCGGTTACATTGCCAGCGATATAATTGCAGATGTTCGGTAAATAATTTATAGTAATCAATTAAAAAAGTGAGCTCTAAGAGCTGCAGCAAGTTTAAACAGAGCAGTAGTGTTTATAATTAGTTGCCCATCTCTTAAAAATCGTATTTATATGTATTTTCTTATCAAAATTTGTTCTTAATTAAAAAAATTTAACGACATATTACGTCCCTTCCCGTGAATTTGTAAGAAAAAATTTAGAAATTTTATTTCTTTTCAAAATTGAAAATCTAAAAATAAAAAAATAAATAACTGGCCATTTCAGCCGTTGAAAGGACTTTGACCTAGCTTCTTATGATCAATTGTGTTGTGCGTGTAATTAAGTTTATACACAATTAACCGAGAACCGGACCTACATGCTTAACGCCGACTCCGAACGGCGATGAACAGAATGTTCTTGTTCTCAAGAAGCTTTACATGGCATTTTGATTACTCTCTGAGGTTTGCCATTGTCTGCAGAGAGGTGGCATCCGTACAGAAAAATCATTTTTATTCAAATAATTTTCTGTCGCTGCTGGGGTTTGAACCCGGGTCTCCAGGTTCGTTGACATAGCGGCCACGCACTTTAACCAACTTCGCCATGGACGAAAATTAAAAATCTGCTCTTAACATATTGTTGGCGTGCCAAGTAAAAATACGTTTTTTGCAAACTGTGGTTAGAGTGCGGATCACGTAGTTATACGTTTTTTATAGATGGGTGGTAGAAAGAGCGAAATGAAGTTATAAGGGTCTTTGTAAATGAAAAAAAAAGTTTAAAAATAAAATTCATGCACATTTTCCCATAAACTGGCTGCTCCAGCCATAATCGGGCTGGAGAAGGAGCAGGAGCAGGAGCTGGAGCAGGGCAACGGCACAAAACGCCCGACCATAATCTGTTAAGGACTTTGAAATACGACAAAATTTGAGGATTTTCTTATTGTCACTAGCTCGCCAAGTGCAATAGATGTCTCATTGCCCCTGAGTGCTTCAGGAGATGCCAATGAATTTAAAATCAGTGACTGTTTGGTACAGATTGTATGCCGGAGGCGTCATTTGTCCGTACTTTTCGGGGAAACATAACGAAAAAAGAACAAAAGGGCCATTACAGTCAATGGAGTGCGCTACAGGGGCATGATTTGAAATTTTTTATGCTCCGAGATGAAGTAAATGGGCACAAAAGAACTCTACTTTTAAAAAAAAAGATGCTACGTGTCATATAAGACCGCAACAAGTGAGTTATTGCGCACCAAGTGTCCTGGGTACGTAATTTTGCGTTTTGCAGACACCAATTGACCAAAAATGATTTTAGATATGAGGCCTTTCTGACTGGTAAAGATGTCGCGCAACCTGGAAGTCATATTTTCGACCACTTTTCAAGCATTTAGGACCGTATCGCGACAATAGCTCGCACAACATTGTGTTGAGTCCATAGTTGTTATACTATCTTGGCGACCAATTGGCTGGTCCATTTCGAGAAATAACGCTTTCACCAAATGTTTCTTTCAGTAAATCGATTATTTGACGCTCTGTATAGTTGGCCGGGTCGGTGTCCATAAAAAAAAAAAATGTGTTCGATAAACTCAGTCTAAAATGTACCTTGGCACATTGTGGTACACTCCTCTAAACGATTGCGATGTGTTAACCCTTAGGCTTCCTGGAATTTTTTTAAAAAAGTACCTTTTTTGGTCAAAACCCCACTTATTGTATGGATAAAGTTTTTGTTTCGCTGTATTTTCAAAAACAAAAAAAACCAAAGTTAAAACTTCGAAAATGATAACTACCTGCATACAAATTTTTGAGAAAGTTGCTCGTTCTGTATTTTTATTTTCTAGTCTTTTTTGAATACATTTCGATGCGATTTCGACTTAAATCTTCATAACTACGCTATATGTCGTCCGATTGATATCATTTAACCAACGTTGGAAAGGTAATAAAATATCCTTAACATATCAGGGGCTTACTTGTTCATTTTTGAACAAAGTTAAAATTTCAAAAAATTTTAAAAAATTATCGACAAAAATTTCAAGTCAACATTTTTTATGCAGATAGTAATAATTTTTAAAGTTTTAATTTTGGTTTCTTTTTTTTTTTTGAAAATACAGCGAAACAAAAAACTTTTCCATTCAAAAAGTGGGATTTTGACCAAAAAGGGCAGTTTTTCAAAAAAATTCCAGGAAGCCTAAGGGTTATCACATTGCGAAATCGTTTTGTGAAGGGTACACCAATGACCCTAGGTTCATTTTAGACCGTGTTTATCGAAAATTTTTTTTAGCGACCCGCCGTACTGTATAGCATGTGGAGCCGCCCTGTTGCAAAAATATGTCAACAAATATTTATGTAAATAACAAAATATGTCAATAAATATTCCATTCAATTTGGCCACGAAAAAATCGGCAATCATGGATCTAAACCTCTAAATCCATTTTCAAAGAAGTAAGGTCCCATGATTCTACCTTCGAAAACGATGGTCATGCCACAACAAAGCAAATCAAACTGAGTACACATGATAGTGAGCTGCCACATCTGGCAGCCATATTACAATTTCATCCTCATCGCTAAATGGAACAACCTCTAAAAATAGTTTTTATAGCATAAAAATGAAATGTTTAAGACTTCGTGATTATTGTTCACTAAACTCTTACATCTAGTTAATGCGGGCACAAATAAATTATTTCGTTTTTGAAATGGGTCAAAACTACAATTATATGCTCTTCCTTTAAGCGTTTCCATTGAAATGCGTACGCACAACAAAATCAAGTTCGTTGCTTAAGTCTTTTGTTTCCCATGCATAGCAGCAGCTTTTCTGCAACTTTGCTGCGGGCACTCTTAGACAATGTTGCTTAATTTTGCATGTCTGCAACAGAAGAGTGATGGTCGCACAATGTACTATATGACCGTTAATGAGCTTAACAAACGAAAGATTTAAGCCACAAACTCGATAACAGCAGAGTTTAGAGTTTGTTTTTTTTTCTTGTCGAATAATCAATGTTGAACAATTTTAATGGTTTTCATTTAATTAGTATTATAAAAAAGCTGCAATGAAGCAACAGCTACATAACAAAGAAACATGCCTATTAACTGCTGGTAACAAATATCAGCAAAAAGCGGCAGCTGCCGGTGATGCTGTGGGGCAACAAAATTTGGCAATTTTAAGCTTATCGCTCTTTAACTAAAACTTTTTTGTTTGTTTTTATTTTCCAGACACTCTAAAACAAGTTTATTTATGCTGCTCATTAGCTGCAAAATGTTTGCAAAATATTTACACACCTTTTTTTTTTGAATTTGGTCACTTTAATACGACATCGTAAACGTCTTCCTTTTGTAACAAACAAATGCGGGCAAAATATTTTATATTAACATTGATATTTGAACTTCAACCATTTAAAGGGGAGCATGAAAAAAAGGCAGAAAAATGCAGCAATCATTATTTGTGTAGCAAAAAGTGGAAAAACTAATTGTGTGCATAGTGGTTAAAATGTATTAATTAATAGCTGGTAGAGCGTTTAGCACTCAAAAGTTGCAGAAAAAAAAGCTCATGATTTAGATGCTGCAAAAACAACAACAAAAACGGCTGCTGATGATGAACAAGCAAACTATTGAAAAAGGCCATAACAAAGACCATAAAAACTTGGCCACTTTGACCATGCCATGCTACAAAACAATAGCACACACACACACATATACTTTTTTTTAATACTACTCGGCTATGATGTGAATGCTGCTTTTGTGCTGCATCATACGCAGCATAATAACAGCAAAAAAAGGCACAAAGCAATGAACGTAAACTTTCAATTTCAAACCCGTGCTTTTGCACTCGTTTTGTCTTTATATGGCTTAGCCAAGTAACAGCATCACTTAGAGTTGCCAGCTGTAGTAAAATTTTTCTTTTTCCTTTACGCAGCGCACTTTTTGCATTGCTGCATGGAAAAATATTAATATTATTTTTAAAAAAAAACAAAAAGAAATGAAATAAATTTATATATAGCTCAGTGTGTCATTTAAGTGCGTGCCTGCCTAGCTGTAGTTGCCTCATGGAGCGTTTAAAAATTCGGCAGCAAGCAGGAAGTTTTTATTGCAACACTAAAAATTTTGTTTATATCATTTATATACGAACATGCACGAGTGTGCTTGTTTATTTAATTGTTTGTATGGGTGCAGCTTTGGTTTCCTGAATTTAGCTAACACTGAGCAAGTGGTTGTTGCATCAAAAAAAAAAAAAAAAAAAACAATATAAAATAAAAAAAAGTAAAAATTAAAATAAAAGAAAAAGCAAATATGCACTGTGAGTTCCTTACAATTGTTTGTGGTCACGAGCTCAAACAATGCATTGACTGGCATACATTTTGAAATAGCTCAAGAAAAAAATTAAAAAATAGCTCCAATTTAATACATTTTGTTTTCAAACTGATAAAAATTAAATAAATTTTTGCTTTTTCAAAGATTTCAAAAGGATTTCTAAACCAATCTAGATATATGTGTAGATACTCTTTTTTTTTAATATGAACTCAAATATATTTGGTTAGGAGTCAAACTTATAAAAAATGTAAAGATATCTCTTTACTTAAAGACACTTATTTCATTAAACTTGAACTAGACAAATGCGACAAATCATTTGATGGCGCAGTTTTTTCTGATATTATTGTTCAGAGGAAGTTAGCCGTGTCATTAATTTTTTGCGGCAATTTTAACTTTCTTTGCTGTGATGTCCCGTTAAAAGTTTAAAAAACAAAATTAGAAAATTGCTTTTATTAACCATCGCCTTACTAATACCCCCCGGGTGCTCTTTTTGTATTTAATTTCTTTATATCTCACCCAGTTTTTATACAATCTAAATACGCTTAAGATCCACTGAACAAATCGTCGTCCGAGGGTTTAAGTGCTCCATACGCCATTTTGACAATTTTGAGTTGAGGATGCAATCTTAGATTTTCGACCTCAAATTTTTCAAATCTGCAATCCGTTTTCAGCTATCTCTTCTCGTTGCTGAGATAAATCGTGTCCATTTTGCCCTATATCTTGCAAACCAGAACTTTTTTGTTTTGTGTTTTTATAGAGCAAAATTTCAGTGCAAAATCTTGAAATTGATTATTGCTGGACATTTTGCTCTACGTGCAGTCGTTAGTTGCATTTTTGCTCTATTGCAGTTATATTGTTGAAGAATTATTAAGTGTTCTTCCTTTGATATAGAATACTTTTGTAGAGTACTCTCTCTCTCTCTGTCTCTCTCGCTTTCTCTACTACTTTGCTATTTTGCTACTTTTCTCAATTTTAAAGGCTTTTCAAGAATTTTGCTTAGTATTAAGATTTATCAACATTCCATTTAACGTTCATATTTGTTTTCTAATATGAAATAAGTAGTTGTATATACAAAATACTAAATACTCTGATGATAGAACATCCAACTATTCAAAATATAGTTACATATGTGGAGTGATTCGTGCGTTGCCCAAAATAAAAATCAAATGATGTCCACAGCAATTTTAAAATTTTTGTCAGACCATTTACAGGTCAAAAGTATTATTCAGAAATTTTCTGAGCCTGGTCATTCACAAATCCAAGAAGTCGATTGCGTTCACAGTGCTTTAGACAAATATCTGAAACGTTTAGAAATTCATAGCATTTTGTCACTCGTTAATTATTTGAAACATTTTAAAACACATAAAATAAAACTTAAGGTTGTAGAAATGCAATTATCAGATTTTAAGAATTTTTCTAAGATATCTCACCAATTACATTTTTCTATTCTTCCATTTACTAAAATGAAAGTTCTTGAATATATTCAAAATAACTTGTTCACAATTAAATTTAAAAACTCAATTTTGCAGTCTCATTACCAAACAGTAAATATAATAAAAAAAGGTTGCCGGAATCAATTACCAACACCGTTAAATATTTTTGAAACAGAGTTAAGTATTATTAACAGAAAAGGAAAAATTCAAAATGAAAAAATTTCTGATTTAAAATTTTTATTCAATTTTATATCTGAAGCAGATAAAAATTATTACCTAACTCAAATAAATTAAGATTTTAATTTTTTTATAATCATTTTGATATATTCTATAATAACTTTGTGAATAGTTTTTATTTTTGTTTTTTGTAAATAAATATATTTATTGTTTTTTACTAAAATTTGAAAGCGTGTTTTATTACTTTGTTAATGCTACTTTGCTCTACGTGTATGTATTTGCAGGGAAATATGCTTAAGGTGGCGTATAGAGCAACCAGGATTTTTATTACCGTTAGAAAACATCCCGATGTAGATGTGATCGGGAGATAAAAATGTTTCCTTAGAATCATCTTGACATAACAAATATATGGTATAAAAATCACAAAATCCCATCGAGTAGTTTCTTTGAAAAATTATGCTAAATTTCAAACTCGATTTACTCAAAACGCATTTTTGGAACATAGAGCACTTAAACCCTCGGACGACGAAATGCTCGATGTATAAAAAAAAAAAAATAAAAATGTTATTCTTTCATGTTTTTAGGTTAGGTTAGGTTGACGTGGCTGTCTCCTATGAGACACACTTAGGCCAGTTTGGCCCGTTGTGATACCAGGGGTTAATTATTTCCACCCTATTTGAACCAGTTGGAGCTATTTATGAAGCTTTGTATTCGGTAGACCGAAGTTTTTGAGAGTTCGTCTAGGTCACAGTAGAACCAGTTACCTAGGAAGAGATGGCGCTTTCTGGCCAGCGCTGGGCATGTGCAGAGAAGGTGTGTTGTGGATTCAACTTCCTCTTCATCTCTGCAGCTTCTGCAAAAGTCGTTATGGGGAGTATTCAGTCTTTGGGCGTGGTTTCCAATCAGGCAGTGTCCTGTTAGGACGCCTATTGTAATACTTATTTGGTCCCTTCTAAGGGATATTAGTTCTTTTGAGCGTCTTAAGTTTAGTGTTGGCCACACTTGACGCGATATGCTGCATGTACTACCCGTTGACCACCTGATGTTGGTGTTTTCAAGGGATAGTTCATTTATTAGTAGCTTACATGTTGCGAGAGGTATTCCAATTTGTTCCTTATCTGTCGATAAGGGTTTGATGGTACCGTTTCTAGCGAGTTCGTCTGCTTTGCAGTTACCTTGGAAATCTCTATGTCCGGGGATCCAGCATAGGAATATATTGAGCTGCTCTGCCATCTCATTTAGAGATCTGCGGCAGCCTAGGACTGTTTTTGATGTTATTTCAACAGATTCCAGGGCTTTCAAAGCGGCTTGACTATCAGATAGAATACAAATATCTTTTGCTAATATTTCGTTCATCTGTAGCCAAGTAACGGCTTCATGTATGGCAGTGACCTCCGCTTGGAAGACACTGCAGTGGTCGGGGAGCCTAAAGGCATGGTTAATGTTTAGGGATTCAGAGTAGACTCCTCCCCCTACTTTGCCATCTAGTTTTGATCCATCAGTGTAGATTCTAGTGGCATTGTTTGGTGGAGGGCTTCCAATATCCCATTTGTATCTGGAGGGGATTGATACATCAAACTTTTTGTGGAATAAAAGTTTTTGAGTGATGTAGTCTATATTCTTGGGTATTTGAGGAGTGAGTTTCCTGGTGTCAGAGTGTCCTATTGTGCCCTCTTTCCATTGGGAAGTGGCTTCTAAACGGATTGCTGTGTTTGCAGCTATCCGTTTTGTTAGGATATCTAGTGGAGTTAGATGGAGCAAAGTATCGAGTGCGTCAGTAGGAGTGGTTCTCAGCGCTCCACTGATGCACAGCTCTGCTGACCGTTGAACTTTGCGAAGTATATTGAGGTGTGTTTGTTTGCTTAGTGCTGGCCACCAGACTATAGCACCGTATAACAATATTGGCCTAATAACAGCTGTATAAAGCCAGTGAGTTACCCTAGGTTGTAATCCCCATTTGCTACCCACTGCTTTTTTACATGTGTATAGGGCTATATTGGCTTTTTTGGCTCTCTCGAGCAGGTTGGGTTTCCAATTTAGTTTCCTATCTAAAATGAGACCCAGGTATTTTGCTTGTTCTGAGAAGTTTAGTCTTGTATTTCCCAGTTTTGGAGGACTAATAGTGGGCAAGTTGTGTTGTCTGGTAAAGATCACTAACTCGGTTATATCGGGGTCAACGCTAAGTCCACAGCCGGTAACCCAGTTTACGAGAGTGTTAAGACAATTTTGCATAATATCTCTGAGGGTGGACACATATTTACCTGAGGTGACGATAGCAACATCGTCGGCGTAGGCTATCACACTGCACCCCTCTTGTTCTAGTTTACCCAGTAGTTCATTCACCGCTAGGTTCCAGAGTAGAGGCGAGAGAACTCCTCCCTGAGGTGTTCCCCTTGGCACAGATCTTAGCGTGGATGCTGCTCCGAGACTCGCGCTTATAATCCTGCCTACTAGCATTTGATTTATAAGTGCTATCAGCGCAGAATCCACCCCAAGCTCCGTCAGCGCATTTGTGATAGCCTCCGCCTTGACGTTGTTAAAGGCACCCTCTATGTCAATGAAGGCTATCATTGTATATTCCTTCTGATGAAGGGACTTTTCAATGATAGATACTATGGAGTGGAGAGCCGTTTCCACAGATTTGCCTTTGGTGTAGGCGTGTTGTGCTGGTGAGATAGGATTTGCTTCTATTTTTTGTCTCAAGTAGATGTCTATTAGTCTCTCGAGAGTTTTAAGAAGAAAAGATGAGAGACTAATTGGTCCATGTTTTTGGTTCATGTTTTTTTATGTAATTTTTTTTTTAATTTGCCTTTTTATCTTCATGGTATTTGTCTTTTTATCTTTATGGTGCAAAATAGATGTATTCACGATCTGGTAAAAAAAGGTGTTATATTACTGCTCATCCACAGTAATAGATTCGTGTGGCCGATAGTTGGCACTCAGCTTTGAGTTGGCACTCAGCTTTGAGTTCATCGTTTCAAAAACGTCCTTAATAGGTGCAGCCTTATTTTCTTCTTGACGAACAGCTCTAGTAGCATGCCAGTCAAATCGTATGAACTTGAGAATGTCCAAGAATCGGATGCCCGGTACAATGCATAGCAATTTTTATTCTGTTAGTGGCCTTTGATTGGATTTATGACATCCCATTAAAAGTAAAATTCCGATAAAAGCTGACAGTTTGTTATCAGTAATTACTTTCCACGTACCTGGCGGATTGTCAGGGTTTTAAACATTACATTCAACAACCACAGCTACAATTTTTTGTTGGAATATTTACATATTATGTCTTAAATAGAAAGACTAAAAAGGCTAGTCTTTCTATTTAAGTTGTACGCATCAACTCTAGAAATATTTTTGGTTATATTATTTGAACCCATAAATGCTTTTTCTCAAGCTATGCTGTGCGCTCCGTGTCGGCTTATGGAAGTGGTTGTTTGTACCACTGCACACTAGGGCGTATCGAATTACAATTTTTTTCGAATTTCACATTCTAAGAGGTCTCAAAAGTTGCATGAGGTTGTCAAGATCACCCAAAAAAAATTTTAAGGAAAAAAAAGGATGTCTTCCTGCCCCGCAAGGACAAAGTTGTTTTTTGAGGAAAACAGTAAAAAATAACGACCTTAAAATGCATTGACTTTTATAAAAAAAACTACGTATGTCTTAAAGTAAAAGTAAGTATAGGCTTAAACTAACAATATATTGGTAAACACGATGCCACTCACGATTCTTATCCACAGTGTCCTGTGTGAAGGATATTCGAAGCAAAAGTTGTAATCGAGATAGCACAGAGCTTTTGATTGTTACCCAATAGTCTAAATTTTGAGTTTCTTCGGTACCATTTCTGGTACACGAGATATAAAATCTTATATTCATTTTTTTGAAAAAGTTAAAAAATTGCACTCAAGTATACATTTCTCAAAAATAGGAAAATGCATATGCAAAAATTATGCTAAATATTAATTCAGCAACTTTAAGGAATACGTTAACAGTTTAATCAATACCATCAAAATTTAGACTATTGGGTAACAATCAAAAGTTCTGTGCTATCTCGATTACAACTTTTGCTTCGAATATCCTTCACACAGGACACTGTGGATAAGAATCGTGAGTGGCATCGTGTTTACCAATATATTGTTAGTTTAAGCCTGTACCTACTTTTGCTTTAAGACATACGTAGTTTTTTTATAAAAGTCAAAGCATTTTAAGGTCGTTATTTTTTACTGTTTTCCTTAAAAAACAACTTTGTCCTTGCGGGGCAGGAAGACAAGATTCTATAAAATTCCATTTCTCTAAAATTTAATAACACTCAAAATTAGCATATTTTCAATTTTTATCTATTCATGACACACTGAAGCGCATTTCAAGCTCATTACAGCACAATTTATGAATTTTTGAAAAAAAAAAAATGTTGAAAATGTTTCTCTTGAAAAAGCAGCCACCTCAAAAACTCAAACCTAAACTCAAACATAAAAGAATGAATGGGCTTCTGTACTAAATCATAAATGACATAAATAAAAAAAAAGTTTATACTTTTGGTGGGAATGTTACTTGGGAAAATTTTGTTTTCTGATTTATTTTTGATTTCATCTCATTTATATTTTTTTTTTTATTTTTTCAACTGGTTGATTGTTCTAAAAGCTTAAATTTAAGGTTGGAAAGCTTGAACAAAAAGTAGTTTTTTATATATTGGAAGCAAAACGCTTAAAGCCCATTTCAAAAAGTGGTGTGCACAATTTTTTAGCTCTGTGTTCTGTATAGTTTTCAAGAAATCGTGATCAGGAGTAATGAAGACTTAAGAAGACTTTAATTTCTACTGAATAATGCATATTTTTATTTTACATTTACAACAAAATATCACAAATAATTAATTTGGAAAAGCGAATTTCTATTTACACTTGCAGCAAAATATCGCAAATAATTCATTTGGAAAAGCGAAGTAAGGCCTAAAGAATTTATTATAGACATTTGCTAAGGATTTGTTACCTTTTGAATTTAAAACCGTTTTCTCACTATTGCAGAGGAACTTTTTTGGATTCAGACATAAACATGGAAGATCTGAACAATGTCATTGAATCATCAATGAGATTATTGACAGTCTTGTAAATAAAAAATATTGCACGGCAGCTTTCTTGGATGTGCAGCAAGCTTTTGACAGAGTATGACATTCAGGTAAGTTTCAAAATCAGCAGCAAAAGTATCACTGAAGAAGGCACAACCAGCACCAACCAAGCGTCCTAAGGCAAGAAAACCAGCAAAACCATGATTGATTTTTGCACCATTTGTTTGAGGCTTTTGCTTAAAGAACCCAAAAACTCCATCGAATGCAATACATGTGGCCGGCCTATTCACTTGAAGTGCGCCAAAATGGGAAATATTTCGACACCGATTTGGATGAAAATGAAGAAAATTATGATTGAACACTTTCATTACTATTTTTTAGCTTGAGTGGCGTCATTATAACTTGTTTCACCTCTTGAGGTCTCTAAATAAATAAAATGTCAACTTATTATAAAATTATTGGTGTTTTACTTCATATTTTCTGAGTTTTGTTGGGATTTGCCAGATGGTTCACAATCCAGCCACTTTTTTCGAAGCTTCCACCATGAAAATGGGCAGTATACAGTTAAATTTTAATCAAAACGCTAATTTGTCTGCATAAAAAAATTGCGTTGTATGTTCACCCTTCCAACGACATCTTTATTCTGTGAAAAGTATGAGCCCAAAAACAAAACCCGGTTCACTACCCAGCCCTGTCCCCTACATTAGCAGTTAGCCCAAACTTTGCAGTCTTTGGATTCCACACAATTTGACGGAAGCTCAAAAAAGAGCCACATGAGCTGGTGGCCTCCGAAATCGTGCAATTTGACGTCTCTGGAGAAGTGACTACTATATAGCTTAGAAGTGTCTTCTTATATCATTACTTGCACTGTTACCATTCAGTTCTGACCCTGATAAGCACACACAAAATTCTAGCGTTATCTTATTTCTAGCGCTAAATTGTTGGGTTCTAATTGTTGGGTCTAAATGCTTATAAATTCTAAGGTTCTTAGATTAGTTTTGAAACTTAAGAAACTTCTTATTACTAGGTATCTGGAATTCACACAAATGTAAGTAGCATTAACATTTTATGAGGGAGCATATAAAAATCTATGTTTTCCAAATATATTTGTATTTTACAAAAATTCTAATGTTATAAAATCTGGGAAAAAAATCAGTATCGAGAACCAATTCGTAGAAAAAATTTGTTTGAACTTTCGAATTCAAGATGCCCAAAAGCATCTTAAGATTGTCGATAAAATTTATGTTATTTTTAAATTTTTGTAAATTAGTATATTTTTCTTTCGCGAATAACTTTAAGTTTCTTTACAGAACACCAGTCTTTCGTGGAGCATGGCTTCAATACCAAGGCCATAATTTACAATAACTCAAAAAATTAACGTTAATTTAGATAAAATTTAATAAAATTCTGGTGTTATAAAAGTTTACATGGACGATCAGGTCTTATAAAATTTTACAGGGATATACAATTGAATTATTTCTAGAATGCAAGAATGATTTGTTTTAGTTTGGTCTTATCTTTTAGCTTTTTTTAGAAGGACGTGCATTTTTTCGAAGTAATTGAAATTTTTTCGGTGTAAAGTCTTGGTATAATTTTTGCTCATATCATTAGGTTAGGATAGGTAAAGAAGACTTCGGTAAATCCATTTAGGAAGAGATGTCCCAAAGTTGCCATTCTTCTTCTTGTTAGCATTTTAATGAATTGAAGATTCATTCATCAAGTAGATATAATTGGGCCATATTTTAAGGGTATTAAAAAGGATAGAGGCCTAGATTACTCACAACAACTTAGCCTCTTAAACTCTAACAGGAAATTTTTCTGAAACTACAATTTCGAAAGATATCATTTCTAAAATTTTTTAACAAAAATGGATGTATCAATCAATACATCAAGAATTTGTTGTTTCTTTAGCCAGTACCAAAACCGAATTTGTTAATTGAAAAAGTATTTTTGTGTTGGTATTGAATGGTTTGATAAATATAAAAGTTTTGTACTAAAACACATCTCTAATCAAGCGCATGTTGTTTTAAAAATGCATTGAATTGTAATTTTTTAATTTTAATTGATATTTTCTAATTCCTAAAAAAACATATTTTTTAATAAGAAAGCAAAGAGCACAACAACAAACTCTACAGAATAAATGTGGTTACTTTTCAAAAATTTGCAGCTTGCAAAATTTTACAAAATCACTATTTTAAAGGAAACCCTTTGAAGGGAAAGGTGCATATAATTCCGCATTGGTTTTGTAAAAGTTGTGCCTATTATCTTTTCGAAGTAAGTAGACTACAGAAACCACAGAAGACTACTGATGAGTTGTTGCAGCGATTAACGAAACAGCTGTCTACGCTGCAGATGGTTTGTTATGTAAAGAATTTAACATTAATTTAAAGATGGTATTAAGCTTTAAATATAACTAGAATGGACCCGTCGAAACCGACTTTTCTTTTTTTATATTAGGTAAAGAAATGATATGGCGATAGTGGCGTCCGTGGCGTAGTTGGTTAAAGTGCGTGGCCGCTATGCCAAAGAACGTTGGAGACCCAGGTTCGAACCCCAGCCAGCGACAGAAAATTATTTGAATTAAAATAATTTTTCTGTACGGCCGCCACCTCTCTGCAGCCAATGGCAAACTTCAGAGAGTAATAAAAATGCCATGTAAAGCTTCTTGAGAATAAGAACATTCCGTTCATCGCCGTTTGGAGTAGGCGTTAAGCCTGTAGGTCCATTTCTCGGTCAATTGTGTACAAACTTAATAACACGCACAACACAATTGATCATAAGAAGCTAGGTCAAAGTCCTTTCAAGGGCTGAAATGGCCAGTTATTTATTTTTTTTTTTTTTAAAGAAATGATATTGAAGTAAAATTCTTTAAACATAGAAATTGGGATATATCCCCTTGTCACATTGACTTCCCCCCTTGTCACATCGAGTTCCCCCCTTAAACGTTTATTAGTTAAGCGATTAATATCATTTGAACGTGTTTTTATAAAACCTTATCTAGAGATATTTCGATATTTAGAAATTGCTCATAAGAAAAATACTCTGTTTTATTACTGCATCTCAGAGTTTACAATAAATCTTGAATTTGTTATGTGTCGCAGATATGTGCATCAACATGTGAATGCCTCTGATTTTGCCAATTCAAGTAAAAAAGTGATGCATTATTCTTTCCAAGCTCCTCAGTCACCAATATCAACTTTGACAGAGATGAAAATATGGAATGAACCATGAACCATGGTCTGGCCGGATCTGGAATTCAGGACTCTCCAGGGTGGCAGGTAATCGAGCTACCATTTGTATTATCGAAACTATAACATCATTGTTGTAGGTCCTGAATGTTTTTTATTTTTCTCTAAAGTTATTTAATTCCATGTCAGTTAAGTTATGTCCGAACAATAGTATTTAAATTCTTTCTTGTATTCTTCTTGTATTTATTTTGTGTCCTATCAAATACTCATGTTCGGGAGAATTTAAATTATTTGTCATTTTTCTGAGTAAACGTCTCAATTCGAATTGGAGATTTAAACAATCTCAAGCTTATCTTAAGCTTTTCTCTTCACTATTTATACATAGGTTTGTAGGTTCTTGACTTTCTAAACTTGAAATCGAGAGTTAAAGAAGCGACTGAGGACAGATTATGAAAAATATTACTTTTTTAACTATAACAACTTATTAAATGAACTATTTTAATAAATAGCAAAAAAAAAAATTAATTAATTAAGCATTTCCATAAATTTTCTACAGGCCAATGACCAAATTTCTAAAATTCTTGATAAAATTAATTTTAATTCTATTCTATTCTGAATTAAAACAAAAACAATGTCAGCGTAGCATTCTCACATTGTGCTGAACTGAAAAAATATTTATTTTTTTATAATTTTAACAATAAATTCAATAAATTGTTCTGTAATTGATTGCATCCGTGATTAAATACAAATAAATGAACAACTGGCTGACTTGTAAAGAAAAGAAAAAACAAGTTCGTAGCTTAAGTCTTTTGATTTTTCAGCCAAACTCTTTGTGCAGCTAAAAAGCTGCAACGTTATGCTAATAACGTAATTTTTTTAAACAATATTTAATTGCTTTATAAAGCAATAAACATATTTCATTAACCCATATGCGACCAAAGCACAAATAAGACACATAAATAATTTATTTTCAGCTAAAATTCGTAACAATGAAAAAATAAGCACTTTTGCCATTTTTATGCAAATATTAACAAGAAAAGAGTAAAATGATAACATGAATTTAAAAAAAAAATTGTATTACATGCAGCTGATTTGAATTTGCTGTTTAAATGCACAAAAAAAAACATCGTTGTTGCAGTTTCACTTTCAACTGTTGCAAAACAGGAGTGATATTATTTTTAAACACGTACAGGCCGGTATAACAAACAGTTCACTGTTCATTGCTCTATGTGACGAGCAAGCAGTGCAAACTAGTTTGCAGCAAACAGCTAGACATTAAAAATAAAAACTAGCAAGAAAATGCTTCCGGCAGCACCTCTGGCTTTAGCTAGCGGGCGAACAAGTTCACTGAGCTGCTGTAGCAGCAGGATGTTTTAGAAAATATGTTAATTAAGTTGCATCTTCTTCAAAGCTTAATTCCATGAAAATAAATCAACATCAAAACTATGAGCAGTTTTCAATATTGTTTTATGTTATAATTTGTCTAAACTGACACCTACCAGTATTAAATAGCAACGCATTTTTTTTTTATTTTAATCCTTGTTTTATATCTCTGCAGTTACAATGTTTTTGTTTTTTTAGTCTTTACACTTTTTTTTTTTTGCTGAATGCAGTGTTTTTAACTTTATTACGTATATTTGTTTCTAGTATCCACCTCTGCTCATCGCTTAACAGTTTAACACACACTTCGTCACTTAATTTAGCTTTGTTATTCTACTTCTTCTTTTTCTTGATTTTCTTTAAATTGTCTTTTGCATCTTTAGCATCGTCTACACCGTGTTTGAACGTTATAAAATTTCGCGCTCTACTGTGGTTGGCGCTGCGCTTGTATTTTGCTTTTATACCAAAATAAAATAGCGTCAACGCTATGCTTCTTCGCTGCATCTACCATGCTGTTCGCAGCAGCTGAGTGTTGCGCTTTGCAGATGCTTACTTTGCAGACTTGCTTTAGTGCGCAGCATGCGCCACCGCATTAAAGACGGTTATGTTAAATGCGTTGCTTGTGTTTTTTTTTTTGTTACATGCGGCTAGTTTGTTTCTTAAGTCTTTTGTTGCTAAGTTGCTGTTCGGCATTATTGAAAGATTTAATAGTAATTGTTATTCAATCAATCTGAGCAGAATTTATATAAAAAATATAAAAATACAAAGGATTAAGAATGAATTTCTGCAAATGTCGGTAAACATTCATGCCGAAAATTTCTGTTCCTCAACATTTTCAATTTCACCCTTATCACATTTGCGGGTTTAACCATCGCCATAGCCAATATTTAATATTTTCAAAAACATATTTAGAAAATATGAAAAAAATTAGTTATTTGGTTCTACTTTTAAAGAATTTTCACATGATGCAACTGCCTTTACTTTTTTGTTGATTTGAGCTTCCGAAATTTAATTCATTTTAAAAAAAATTTTCTTGATAAGATCACACAATTTAGAATAAAGATATGGGAAGACATTTTAACAATCACATTAGGCTGTCAAAACTGAAAATTTCTTAAATACTGGCTTTTAAGGGGGCAGAATGGTTTCCGAAGCCGAAAAAACCCATATTTTTGTGACTTTCCTCTCAGTTCTGAGTGAATAACTTAATAACTCATTTTTTTAGCATTTTTAAGAGCTAACTTTGGAGAGTATGTAGGAATTTTTATATAAAAAAATATTTATTATTTATCCCGTGGTGGTGGTAGATTGGAGGCGCTTCAAAAACAAAAGGCTTCGTACAGTGCGTGAAACTTGGCTACCCAGTGTTATCTGAAATAAAAAAAAAATTTAAGTGATTTATTGAATATATTAGTTTTTTGTGAGCATGAATGAAATTGAAAATTTAAATATATGCAATTTTCAATTTTTGGCACCGTTTTGAATTTAGAGGTACTATTTTCACATAAAAAAAATCAGCTTATTATTTCCTGTAAAAAGTTGTAAAAAATTATTTGTTTTTTAATAAAGATTATCATTAATTCGTAAGTATTTATCATAAAAAACTGTCTGCTAAAGTTCATAAAGATCGATGCGTTACTTGTTGAGTTGTGTTACACTTCGACTTCAAAAAAGTATTTTTGAGAAAAATACGTTCAAAGTTTAAAAGCAATCAAAAGTAATTATAACAATAATTTTTTTTTCAAACTTACATTGAATAATCTATTTCAGAGCATCTTCTGAATCAGTGGTAGAGTCCATATAGAAAAATTATCGAAAAACATTTTTGTTTAAAGTTGCAAACCATCCTGCTCCCTTAAGTAAACTTAGGGCTTTATTTCATTAAACAGACAGTCTTTGCATTCTTTATGGTTCAAAAGTTATGAGTGCCAAAACTCCAGAGAGCTTAGGTGGCAAAGACAAGAAGTCAAGTAATACTTACCTTCATCTTAATTATTTCATCTTAATTAGAGTACTTTGATACTTAACTCAACTTGAAACAAATTATTAAGATTTCAAAATAAAGTAAAAATAATGTGGGTTCCTGGGCATCCTGGAATTGAAGGCAACTAGAAAGCTGATTTCGAAGCAAAAGAAGACAACATAAGACCTTTCCAGATTGCAACAGCAGAAAGAAAAGATATGCATCGCTCTATAGATTACTATTTACATAATGAGCAACAACTCGAGTGGATAAACTATCAACATCACTAATCTTCTATCAACCCGATTCGTAATAAAGCCAATTTTCCAACATCAATCAGCAGCTATAGTCTAAAAAATTTTATTCGCTTCCGTTTAGGACATTAAAAAATTATTCACGAACGTGTCCTTAACGGTGGAAGTGCTCCGATCTGTCGATTTTGTAGTCGCGATATGTTGTCTATAGAACACATTATGCATTCATGCCATAAGCTTAATGGAATAAGACTAAGCGTTTTTAGGACCCTTCACCAATGGATTGCCTCAAAGAAAGAATATCATCAAAATTAAAAATTATCTTAAAAAACTAACAGCCGTATTCATAAAAATATCTTATAGTATATAGCTTTAAAACGTTCAATAGTTAAAATTTAAAGTGGGAAGAGTGTCAATGATGGTTTGTGTATTAGATAAATTCAATGGCCCTTAGTAATAGAAACGTAAAAACTCGCTTCTAAACTCAAATTGAGTTAGGTGATTCTAAGCTACTTTTTAGGTTTCATAGTAATAAATCAAATCTAACAAAAGTCGACTTCAGTGCTTCCACTGTGAACTGATCTTAAATTTCATCTCTGAACGTACCCTTTGCTCTGTTTGCTTTTGACAGCTGATTTTATTTATTAATGATTTTTGCATACATCAAGCGAAACAAATGGAAGCCGCTATAAAAGTAAGACTTTTTATTTATTTGTCACAATTTCGTCAACATTTTGAAAACTAAACATCAAAATTTTTTCGAAGACACCCACTACACTGAAAAAATAGTAATTTCATTATCTTTTTTTGTAAATATTTTGAAAAATTTTATTGCTTTTATTTTCTTTTTCTTAGAATTTTTTTATATATTTTGAATTTTTTTCACATATTTTCCAAATGTTTGAGATATTTTCAATTATTTTTGACAATATTTGTGCTCAAATGAGAGCAAATATTTTTAAAAATGCTTTATGAGGGGTTTATATCAGGCATGATTTTTTCGGTACAATTGTACTATTTTGGTACAATTTTACACCTTTCCTACTTTCATACTACCGAAGCGTTTTCGATACATTTTATTTCGCTCAGTGAAAGTGGTTACGTTTTTAAATTGCCACATTGCCAATTTTTAAATTTAAAACATTAAATTGCCAATTTTAAAATTTTTATAAAATGCAACTCTTGAAAAATTTGCTAATTTTGTTTTATTTTTGCACCCCTGATGATATTCTTAGAAATCAATCAAATTCATATATAAATTATTTTCTAACATCCATTGTTGTTCCTGTGTTTTTATTTAACGAATACCGAATAAAATTTGTTCATGGCTTCATTGTGAATTCAGGCGAGCATTCAGTGCAAATTTTTCTTTTGAGTGAAAAGTTTCCTTAAAAGTGATCAGTTTTGTGTACACGCAAATTGAATACTTTAAACGCAGTCATTAAAGAAACGCGCTGGACGCAAAGGGATACATTTATAAAGAAGTAACTAAAATTTAAGAACAAAATTTTTGATAGCAATCTAGTTTTTTTTTGTGTTTTGAAGATGCACAGAGAAGCCGCAACAATCTTTAGAAAATGCTAAGAAAGATGGAGATTTGTCTCAAATGTTTACAAAAGTTATAATTGTATTATTATAAGAATCTAATTTATTTTCAATTCTAACGATAACTTAAACACCTAGCGAAAAAAAATGCAGTAGTTTTCCTTCAAGAATGGAGGTTACAGTTTCGTTGGGGGGAAAAGAAAATTCGCTATAAGGTCAGAAGCGCACGCTGGTGGCCTTGCGCATATAGAACTTAATTCTATAGCAAACGTTGTAAGAATATTTTCTATTAAAAATTTAATAAAAACCAATGAAACGGACTTATATAGTAACAATTTTATTTTTAATAAAAACAAAAGAGTTTTCTCAAATATAATGGAAAACAATGCCACAATATTGATTTTAGAAATTATGTATCAAATGAGAAATGTTCTGTAAAAAAAAAATTTAACTGACAGTTAAGAATTGCTGGACTGAAAGATTTTACCAGAAACTTGTACGTTGTTTTTTTTATTAGTTGGTTTTTTAAGGGGACATATAGGTTACAAATTTATAGAAGGAAAAAAGATATCGTTTTCAAATTTTGCACATTGAAAGAATACAAAAGAATACGGATAAAACTTAACCTAGTTCAGGCGGTGGCCACTTAAACAAGGATTAATTTGTTTTTTTTCCTCAGATGTTCCAGACTGGTGATATCCTGCACACCATCAATTTTTTTGGCATTTTTTTAAAAAAAATCAAATAACGTCAAAAACCGCTTCAAAAGTTCTGAAAAAATTTTTTGTATTCTTTAAATGTTAATAAATATATGTGCAAAATTTGAAAACAATATCGTTTTTCTTAATTTTTATAATTCTTAAAAAACATATTTTTTAAGAATTATATTAAGAGCTTTATACCAAATAATTCATGAAGCAACAGGTTGCTACAACAACAATGTTCTTTGCAGAACAAACCAAGCTGACTAGACTATGGTTTCGTCGGACGCTACTCCGACTCATCAGTAGTCTCAGTGGTTCTAGCAGTCCACTAGCTTTGACAAGCTAATAAGCGCAAGAGCAATAAAACCAAAGCGGAATTATAGAAGCGCTATACTTTATCACAGCAATGCTTTTCTACTCTTTTGCTAGTCGCAAAATTTCAAAAAGTTGACTGCATTGATTCTGCAAAGATTTTGTTGTTGTGCTTTTTTGTTTACTTCTTTATCACGTATCAATCTAGGTTCCAACATTTTGTTGGTATTAAACCATAGAAGGCGTGAAGAAGGTTTTTTGAAAACAGATGTTTATTATATGCGCAGACATATAATATTTCATTATGTTTTCGTAGGTCGTGCTCGCACCAGTATCTTTTTATATCTATTATACTGGATATTATAAATATCTTTTTTCCTTCTATGAAAAAAATTCCCGAAACAAATTTTTTTTTTTACATTTGTAACCTATATGTCCCCTTTACTATAAGAAGAGCTCTTTACTTGTTGTTTATTAGTTCAGTTCATTTATTACTTATTAGTTTAAGTTATTAGTTTTTAGTTCTAAGCTTTATTGATCTTAAGGGCCTACTAAAGTTTTTTAAGCTAAAAAAAAATCTTGTATTAAAAGTTTTATTTTTAAGCTACTGTTTATTTTAGGTACATTTTTTTTACATTATAATTATATCTGTTTTGGAGAAAAGTTTTTGAATTTTTCAAAAACAAATATTCAACCATATAGCAGGAATCCGTAGTTTAGTAAAGGTACCTTAAATATGCGGGGACACGATTTTTCAGTAACTTTCAACGCTATTATCGTTGACAGAATATCGTTGATTTTTAGCCGGTTGAGAAAACCTATTCAGCACTTCCAACAATGACTGGGGCAACTCACGCGGGTTCATCCTATCAATATTCTGATGATGCGTTTTTTTTATTTTATTTTTTTTAGCTTTGAACCAAGGATTTCAGGTGAAGTACCTCTTCAGTCAAGTCTGCATTGGTTCGAAAATGGGGTGATAGATAAGTGGGAAGGAAAGGTTAATCAAGTGAAACACGTGTAGGATGTTGTAAGCGTGGAGAAAAGCCAAAGAAACATGTGAATTTGAATCAGAGGCAAGTGATATGCCTTTACCTCAGTTAATTCAAGTTATAAGGCAAACTTATCCACAAACTTCAAGCCGTAAATATTAATGAATTTTTAATTTCAGTTGATTAGAAATGAGGATAGAAAATTTAGAAAGGTTTAATCGAACCCGGGACCTCTGCGGTAGCAGTCGAGCACGCTACCTAATCGACTATCAAGGCCGCGGATAAATTTGTGCAAATATTTAGGATTGGGCTGATAAAATGCATCGGTGCAATGATATTTTCCTGTATAGTTGGGGTTTATTTCAGTTTTCTTATGTTTTTTTTTCTTGGATGTTATTTAGTCTTTTATTTGAATGAAAATCAAAGCATCTCCTTACTAAAATGGGCCTGCAGAAGAGACAAAGTACCTGTCTTGTACTTGAAAGCATGGTAAATGACTTGCAATTCATTACGTAACCACCGAGTGTGAAAAATGTGCCTCATCGCTGAGGAAAATTTGGTTTGAAAAATCCTCGTCAAGAGTCTGTTGCTCCAGCAACCATTCTCTTTCTCCTGCAGGATTACTCTCGTGCATTGTGGATGGTCAGCAGGCTTTAATTATTGCCTGAGCTGGTGTTTATACGAATAGCGATATAAATCAAGATGTAAATGCACTGCAATGATCCGTTAGATAGGTCTTATTGCTGAAAATGTGAACGAATTGTTAAATTAGGTTCTTCAGTTACATTTTCGCATACAGCAGCGTTATTATCCACAAACCGTACATTATGTTGATGCAGAGACCTTCGCACATCCGTGATAATACCAGTTTCTTCAAAGTTCTTCACTATCTTTCTAATTGCTTGCACAGTAGTTAGATAATTAAAGCAATTATCTCCTCTTAAGGCACCTCTGTAATAGGTTGCTTGAGGGTTAAACGATCCTTTTTGGTAAATGTCAGATTTTAGACTTATGATGCGATAATTGCAATGTCAAGTCTACTTAACATAAAAGGGATGCCAAGACTAAGGTTTTGAAATCACGAATGAATTGTAGTGCAACTTATGGAAAAATGCGTTTTTTGTTAATATGTTTTTTTATATAATTAAATTAGTTTATAATGGTTCGTACCAAAATCACTTAAATTTATTGAAGAATACAGCAAAAGTAAAGTTTTCTCACAATTGATAAAACTTATCAATCAGCGCAGTTAATTAATTTAATAATTATATAAATAGCTATCTAGTGAAAAGTAATTGAAAATTTGGTTGTTAATAGTGTATGTAATTAATTAAAAAAAACAAAATAAATAAATTATCTTGTTATGGTTATTTAAACATCATGTAAATCGTATCTAAAGGCATGCAGTGATTAATTTATATATATATTAATTAATGTTGTCTGTATGCATGGTACTAATAGGCGTCCGCAGGGGGGCCAAATGTATACATTGGTATGCACTTATATGAAAATGATGATATGAAAATGTAACTTATAAACATAGGAAATAAAAACATACACAATTTTTCCAGTCCAAGGGGGCAAGTGCCCCCTCCCCCTGTGGACGCCCTTGATTGCACTGATTGCCGAAATTTTTGTGGCTTTGCTGACATAATTGAATCCATCCAAATGATGCTCATCTTAAATTAATTAACAAAAGTTTGTTTCTTAAGTCTTTTGTTTTACAGCGCGCTTCAAATACCACAAAGCGATAAATGACTGATTTATGAGTGAGCCAAAAACAATCATTTGCTGTTTTATGCAATTAGAAAGCTTTTAATTGCATCTCCGCTTAAATATTATGCAATCTTCTGACAGCTTCATGACAACAAAATCATCACTTTTGAAATTGAAGTGAATTTAAAATTCATGCAAAACGCGCCTACATAATCAATCAAATAATGACATTATTGGTAAAAGCAAATTACTTTCCTTTAATGTTGCAAAAAAAAAAAAAAAAAAAAAAAAATTAGAAGCATATTTACCTTTCTAACAGAGCAGCAAAATTATATCCTGTGTTTCACTCGTATCGAGCAGTAAATAAATTGTTGAATAAAACGCTGAAATTTGTCAACAATTTGCAACTATATAGATTTTTTTTTTTTATTGTGGCTTGACGTAATACAGCAGCTTGTGTCTGCGCCACGACAAACCACATTCATAAGCTTGCTATGTTGCTGGCAAAACAATAACAATCAACACGCTGCTTGGTTAATGCTGCTGCTGTTGATTGATAGATAGAAGCTGTTGCAGCAGCCAAAGCTGAAGATGCGCCACAAAATCATTTGAAATGCTGTTAGTTTAAAGAGTATGAGTTATGCTGGAGCTGTAAAAGATGATATATTTGGTGTTGATATTGCTGTAGTTGTTGTTGTTGTTTACGTTTACAGTTTACTAAATTTCGTGCCAAATTTTGATGCTTTTCTTCATCAAATTTATGCAGGAAGTGTGCAAATGTGTGATCAAAGCTTCAACATCTGCTGCTGCTGCTATTGTTGCTACTGTTACAGTGAAGTTGCAGCTTCAATTTAAATTTAAAAGTAACGAAGCTGTCAGGGGGCAAAGATTTCAATATTTTGATAGACGAAATTCAAAATTCAAAATTTATACAAAATACTCATATATCTTTAAATGAACTTAAATGCATGCATCTACTTATTTATCTTCCCCATAAAATCACTTGACCGTGAATTTTCTTAAAAATTTCATTCCAATGTATGCACAGCTGTATGTTATGTTAAGCAAAAATCACTTTTACACGCTTTAATGCAAATTGCAGCTGATGGCCAAAGCTCATCAAAGATGGATTGCGCGGAAAAATACTGACTTATTTGCTATTATTTGTTTTTTAGCCATTGTATAAGCACAAAAACGCAAATTTCCCAATTTTTATAACAATATTAAAAAAAAAAATCGAAATAAGTTCAAGTTCAAACTTATAAAATAAAATACAAAAGAAATTTTCAACACATACTCTTTAATATTTTTTTTTTATTTTATTTGTTTTTATTTTGAATACACACCCATTAAGCACTAATAAACGCCCAAAAAGGTAACATTCAGAGCATAATGTTTGAATAGCAACTAATTTATTTGGCATATTATTGGCTGAAATTAAAAAGAGTTTCTAGAGCCTAGGTGGTAATTTAACGATGTTGTTTATAGCATCAGATTGTAAACAATTTTTTATGTATTCATTCATAAAAAGCTGGCTTCAAAACAAAGCTTCATAAATGTTTTGAAAGACTGTCTAAAATTCAAAAGCCTCTAAAATCAAAGGCTTTCTTTATTGCAGTTTAATTTTGTATTTACCACAAACAACCTAAATTTGCTGAGTATTCATAAAAAACACAAATAAAAAAAATAAAAGCAAACAAACGATGTCAATGAAGTAATCAATTGAAATGAAAGCAATAAAAAATCTGTTGTTGTCAGTCAATAGATGACTAAAGCGACAAAGTTTTAATTTATTTATAATAAAAAAGCATGAAAAAAAATAATATTTAAATCAGCTAATAAAGACAAAGAATAACACAAGCATGACAAAATTAAAAACAATATAAATTAAAAAAAAATAACATTAAATCTATATATCTATATATATAAAAAAGGAGTTTATGTTTGTAAGGCCGCAATAGACTCCTAAACTACTCATCCGATTAGCATGAAAATTTGTGTATAGAAGTTTTTTGGTACGGTGCGTGTTCGTGGGCTATCAATTTTGATCCACCTTGAACACCAGAGGGCGCTGTAGTACAAATTTTTTACAAAACTGCCTAAAACTCCTAAACTGCTAATGCGATTAGAATGAAAAGTGATATACAGTGGGTTTCTTATACGTTGAGTGTTCTGCTGCTATCGTTTTTGACCTATATTGAACACCAGAGGGCGCTATAGTACAAATTTTTTACAAAACCACCTAAAACTCCCAAATTGCTTATGCGATTAGAATAAATATTGGTATATAGTAGTTTTCAGGTACGATGAGTTTCTTAGCACTATCTTTTTTGACCCACCTTGGACACCAGATGGTGCTGTAGTACAAATTTTTTACAAAATCGCATATTTTTAGTTGTTTTCTTATGTAACATGTGCAAATATTTACAAAATATTAAATATTTCTTAAATTTAGTAAAATAAAAATAATTTCCATTATTTTGACATCAAAAACATGAACATATCTTGAAAACTATGAAAAATTTTACTACAACGATATATTTAATGCAACATCGTTGCTCAAAAATGAAAAAAAAACAATCAGAAATTTAATTTTGCGACTTTCGAGTCAAATATCTCCGCTGCTTTTGTATTCATTTTATTAAATTTTTTTTTGTCTTAAAGCTTCATCAAAGTACTATGAAAACCTTATTGCAAAAATACCGTTAGTTGAGTATATATTTTTGAAATATTTTTTTCAAAAAAGGTCTGAAATATTGGAGTTTTCCTCACAAAAAGGCTCAAAATTTGTTTTTGTTGAAAAAATAATTTAAATTCAAATTCGCAAATTTTCAACTCTATTTAAAAATTATAACATTTATAGGCAAAAGTTATTTCAATTTTACACAAAAATTAAAAACCATTTCTGTGATTCAAAAAACAAGGCCTACCCCTTGAATTTTTCGAACAAAATTTTTTTTTCCAATATTGTGTTTTTATATTTTTGAAAAAATATACAAGCTAAAAAATTAATTTATTAGAAAAAATTATCTAAGTATCTCTTGCCAATCGAAAGTTATAGCTAATAATGTTTATCCAAAATATATATACAAAAAGCAAAACGCTGTGTGTGATGGCTGGAAACTTCAAAATTACTTAGCCGATAGAGCTGAAATTTTGGCAGTACATTTTTTTCAAGTACGAGATGGCTTAAATTTCTGTCACATCCCCTTTTACCGCCCACAAATCAATAAAAATGCTATATTTCCTACGGTTTTCGTCGATTGGGCTACATTTTGGTAATTTAGTCTGTATGCTTACTGTCGGCAACTGTACTAAAACAGGGTAATGTCCATCTACTAGAAAACTGGGATGAGCATTATATAAGAGGGTGTGGCTCCGCCCATACAGTTAAAATTTGTATTATTGAATAGCTTTGAAAGTAAAAGTAGCAATACTTACATACAAACTCAAAATGAAGTTACTATTTGGTGATCTCCTGCTACTGGGAAACTGTAACGGGCAGTGGAAAATAACAGTGGTGTCAAACTATGAGTCTGAGAAAAGTTTTGAATACACCTATTATGTTCCCATATAGTTGCAGGGTGCAGCAACGCGCGCCGGGAAAAGGCTAGTACTCGTATAAAAAAGGAGCTTATGTTTGTAAGACCGCAATAGACTCCTAAACTACTCATCCGATTAGCATGAAAATTTGTGTATAGAAGTTTTTTGGTACGGTGCGTGTTTGTGGGATATCAATTTTGATCTACCTTGAACACCAGAGGGCGCTGTAGTACAAATTTTTTACAAAACTGCCTAAAACTCATAAACTGCTAATGCGATTAGAATGAAAAGTGGTATACAGTGGGTTTCATATATGTTGAGTGTTCTGCTGCTATCGTTTTTAAGCTATCTTGAACACCAGAGGGCTCTATAGTACAATTTTTTTACAAAACCACCTAAAACTCCCAAACCGCTCATGCGATTAGAATAAAAATTGTTATAGAGTAGTTTTCAGGTACGATGAGTTCTTTAGCACTATATTCTTTCAACTACCTTGGACACCAGATGGTGTTGTAGTACAAATATTTTACAAAATCTCATATTTTTAGTTGTTTTCTTAGGTAACATGTGCAAATATTTACAAAATATTAAATATTTCTTAAATTTAGTAAAATAAAAATAATTTCCGTTATTTTCACATCAAAAACATGAACATATCTTGAAAACTATGAAAAATTTTACTACAACGATATATTTAATGCAACATCGTTGAGAAATGAGAAAAAAAAAATCAGCAATTTAATTTTGCGACTTTCGAGTCAAATATCTCCGCTGCTTTTTTATACATTTTGTTAAATTTTTTTTTGTCTTAAAGCTTCATCAAAGTACTATGAAAACCTTATTGCAAAAATTCCGTTAGTTGAGTATATACATATATTTAAAATTTTTTTTTCAAAAAAGGTCTGAAATTTTGGAGTTTTCCTCACAAAAAGGCTCCAAATTTGTTTTTGTTGTAAAAATAATTTAAATTCAAATTCGTAAATTTTCAACTCTATTTAAAAGCTATAACATTTATAGGCAAAAGTTATTTAAATTTTACGCAAAAATTAAAAACCATTTTTGTGATTCAAAAAGCAAGGCCTACCCCTTGATTTTTTCGAAAAAAATTTTTTTTTCCAATATGGTGTTTTTAAAATTTTGAAAAATAAACAAGCTAAAAAATTAATTTATAGAAAAAATTATCTAAGTATATCTTGCCAATCAAAAGCTATAGCCAATAATGTTTATCCAAAATATACATATATACAAAAAGCAAAACGCTGTCTATGTGATGGCTGGAAACTTCAAAATTACTGAGCCGATAGAGCTGAAATTTTGGCAGTACATTTTTTTCAAGTACGAGATGGCTTAAATTTCTGTCACACCCCCTTTTACCGCCCACAAATTAATAAAAAATGCTATATTTCCTACGTTTTTCGTCGATTAGGCTACATTTTGGTAATTTAGTCTGTATGCTTACTGTCGGCAACTGTACTAAAACAGGGTAATGTCCACCTACTAGAAAACTGGGATGAGCATTATATAAAAGGGTGTGGCTCCGCTCATACAGTTAAAATTTGTATTGTCGAATAGCTTTGAAAGTAAAAGTAGCAATACTTACATACAAACTCAAAATGGAGTTACTATTTGGTGATCTCCTGCTACTGGGAAACTGTAACGGGCAGTGGAAAATAACAGTGGTGTCAAACTATGAGTCTAAGAAAAGTTTTGAATACACCTATTATGTTCCCATATAGTTGCAGGGTGCAGCAACGCGCGCCGGGAAAAGCTAGGTTAACATGAAAAAGGAGTTGGCTACACAGCCAATATGCATCTACACTAGGCTGTCCCAAAAAAATTTTTTTCGCTCAACCATTTTTTGAAAGCTTATGGAGTAAAGTATTTTTGAGATTTTTTTCAGATTTTTTGGAAGAGGTGTAGAGGTTGCGCTAATCGGATTTTCCCTTAAAATCAGGTTTTTCGGAGATTTTTTGAATTCCAAGGTCAATAATAGACATTTTATAAGATTTTGTGTTATAATTTCGAAAGACAAATATCCAAACTTTACTTTAATGTACATATATCAGAAGTGTTGGCAATATTTTCGGACATTTTGGTGTACTATATATTATTTTGTTCGTGAAATTTGCGAACATTTTTTAAAAAACGCTTCATAACTTTTAAAAATGTTATCAAACTGAAAAAAGGTAATAATGCAATATGGTAAAATTTTGAACAATTTAAAAAAATTCTTGATTTAACTCTTGCCGTTCTGAAGTTATAGCCTTTAAAGCAGGACTTGGCATTCTAACACAGTCTCATTTTATTTTGCGTTGTTAGTATTATTGCGCTCTCAAATCGCGTACACTGAGCGAAATAGCTGTCACAATTATTTAAATATGTAAGCTTTTATTTTTTTACTTTATATTTTTATTTTAAGTCATCGGTATTCTTCATTATTTCTTTTATGAATCTAAACCGAAAGAATCTAAATGGGTAATATGGACAAATTATATGAAACCTTAATATATACGAATAATTATTTTAATGTTATAAAATCTTTACTAGTATATATACTAATAATTAAAATTAATAATAAAAAAATAAGTAAATAAAATAAGTAAGTAAGCAAGAAATTAATTATTAAAAAATTAATACAAGAATCTGAATGAACAATACAAAGAATCATAATAGGTAAAATATGTATGTATGAATTATATGAAACCTTAATATATGCGAATAATATTAAATCCTATTGTTACCGCCACTGCTCAAAATGTACATGAAATTTACTTTTCTTACTTATCAATCTTTTATAATTTTCATTATTTTAATTTACACTTTACGAATGTCAAATAAGCGAGAAAATGAGCAAAATGGATGGCGGAAGTAAGGCATTAAAGAAAAGAACAAGACTTCCTTTTTGCTTTTCCCTTTGCTTGAAATCTCGTTTGCTGGACGTGCGTAATTGCTGCCTAATTATTTTATTCTGGTTTCCATACCACAAAGTATGTACTATATATTCTTGAGTTTATAATTCATTATTAAATGAAATCTTATATTTAAATAGGAATTATAACTGTTTAAAATTGTTGGCCTTAATTAAAGAATAAATATATTTTGTTCTGAGGAATGAATGCGTTTCTTTCCAACATCAGGCAGCTTAAAATCCATTTGGTTATCGGAATACACGAGGAAAATTTCCTCTGCAACGCCAGTCAACTTGTGTTGCCTACACCTATAAAGTAAAGAAATAAATGCATAACTATTATGAATTTACAAATCAATCGGTTTGTTTTTTTAAGAGTGTAATGCATAAAATATGCAGCGCAAGCGACATAAACCTTACAGCATCACCGTCTCCGAACGACTGAATTATATTCTCTTCTGTTGTGAGCTTTGTGTACATGTGAAAAGTTACCCTCACAGAGAGCTCAGTGAGCTATGGAGTCAAGGTTGCATAAGTACGTACTTTTGTACCATTTTGGATACTTTTTTATTATTTAAATACGAAGTACTAATCTTTTCGTACTAGTACAATTTTATTTCCATCCTTCCCTTATGAATTTTGTTCTTGGTGTTGCCAAACATCTTTAGATTTACTTTCTTTATAGTTATATGGCAGCACTCCAATAGCTATTGCAAGATTGTTTACGTATGGGATACAGAAAATACACAAGGAATACCATTTCAATGAGGAAAGTACGAGGAATACCAAATATAAAGGAATACGAAATATGGAACGTACTTGGTACCATCCAGTTTATATGAAATTTTCATACAAATCTGATGGTACCAAGTACGTACTATTTCGTACTTCCTTTATATTTGGTATTCCTCATACTTTACTCTTTGAATCGTATTCGTTATAAGTTTGTTTACAAACAATATTAAAACAGAGTGAAAGAATGAAATGATGTTGCCATGCCATTTTAATAAAATAATAAGAATTTTTCATACGATGCAACATTTTTTTGCAATTAGTAAACGTTGTTATTTGAAAGCTTTAATTGTGGAAAGTTAATAAAATGCAAATCTAAATAAAGTAAATGTTGAAAACATTAAAATATATAATATTTGTTTTTGCCACAGTCAAATTAAATAAAAATCAAGGAAAATTTTATATCAAGCTGGCAGTCAAATTCGAAAGTGTGTAAGTGAAAAAGTGTAAGTGTATTGCAACTTGAAAGGCAAAACTTGACCGAGTTACCCCTGTGTAACTCAGTTTATGGGAGAATTGAGACGGATCACTTTGCTTTTCTTTTTGTCACTGGATGTGACCGTTGAAAATTATATCTTGCCAAACATATATTTTACTGACAGGTAAATGCAATCATGGACTTTAACTACTTTATTGAATACATATTAGAATATTTAAAATATAAATAAATAAAATATATTAATACTTTATGACAACACAAAGTTTTTATGGCACCACGTTTTATTTTTTAATCCAGTTTTTTATTTTTCGTGGCAACATTTATTATTTCAATAGTACTTTTTTATTTTTCTCCGATGCAACCTTGTATGGAGTACCCTGCGCTGCTTTAAAGCTTTGTAACCGTTGGTTGAATCGTTAAATCGTTGGTTGGTGTATTGACTATGAAATTGCTAAAAATATGCAACGTGTAAACCTGCCCTTTCAAACAGCTGGGAGAAAGCATGAAAGGTGTAAATCTACTCAAATAATGAGCTGATCGAGTAATTAAAAAACAAACATTACAACAAATATGCTTCTCCATCAACTTCAACAATAAAAAAACGTTTTCCAAAAAAATGCTATCAATCAGTCATATTAAAAATTAATACGTTGAAGGCTACCACCGAATTCGCAAAATAATAACACGAAAAATTTGAAGATATTTTATTTTTGGTTATTTTTTTATTAAATTAATTAATTAATTACATTAAATACCTTACGATGCTGCTCTATGCCCTGTAAAAGATTTTTAAAGTATGTTTCAGAAGTTTTTGAATTTTGAATAGTTCTTTTTATTTGTTCTAGATGTAGTTATATAGTTTGTTGAATTATTGAATAGTTATTAGCTTCTTGAAATGATATGTTGCTTTTCCATTCTGATCTCTAAGCGCGACCTCTAAACCTCTTCCAAAAAATCTGAAAAAAATATCAAAAATACTTTAACCTATAAGCTTTCAAACAGAGGCTGAGCAACTATGAAATTCGAAAAAATTTTCATTTGGGACACCATAATCTACACAGCCGTCATTTCAGCTCTTGAAAGGAATCTGACCAAACTTTTTATGATGAAATTGTGTTATTAAATGCTTTATAGAGTTGCATCTAATACTTTTGTGCCGACTCCAAATGTCTAAAGTGCATATTTTCAAGAAGCTTTACTTGGTATTATTTACTCTCTGAGGTTTGAAATTATCTGCAGAGCGGTGACGGCTGATCAGAAAAATTATTTTTGGAAAATTTACTGTGTTAGCTGGGGTTGAAAACTGGTCTTGAATTGGCATCGAGTAGCCCACGAACTTTTTAACGCACTTTGTCACTGCCGCCACTTGCCGAAGGTATATGCGTTACAAAACCTATGGAAATCAGTGAGTATTTAAAATTGTCGTCTGCTTAATGAATAATCTCTATTTAAATTATAATAAATTTATCATTAAAAAAAAAAAACATTATTAAAATAGCAGCAATATTTTTGCAGGCTTATAACTCTTAAAGTACAGACTCTGTAAAGTACAGAATGATAAAAAGAAGGAGATGTCTCTTTGTGTCTCAACCGAGACCTACTTTTCGAATGTTAGATCCAAACATACTGCTTGTCTTAACCCTATTCATGTCACGCTATTTTAAACTGTCACGGTGTGACTTAGAGTCACTAATACAAAAAACATAATACTTTTATTGAGAAAAAAAGAAAGTTTAATACAAAATATCGTTCATGGGGAGCATTAATTTCTTTAATAAAAAAGAAAAATTAAATTATTTATGAATAGTTTAGAAATTGTTATTAAACTATTAATTTGAACATTTAAGGCCAACTACACTTTTCTGTGAATGCTCGTTACTCAAGGGTTTCTGACTATTGCCACGGAATTGCTTAGAAAATCGTCCTTTTTTATAAGAGGAACAGTTAAGTTGATGCGTCTTCTTTGATTATACTGTCGATGCATTCTAAGCTGGGTTTCATGATCTTAGATCATAGGTCTTAGAGTCACTATGTGACAGTTCATGTTATTTTTTAATATTTTGTGTAATAGGTAAATATTATAAAAACATAAAAAAAAATTAATTGTATATTACAGAAACAGAATGACTAATAATAAAATACATTTAACTTATTTTGCTTTAAAACAAGTTTTAAATCATTTATATTGGTTTGAAATTGAATAGTGACCCAAAGACACAGCCTGAAATGAATAGGGTTACCCCTAATTCCAGACTTTGTCCCATATTTGTCCAAATTTGTGGCCTAATTCTTATTTTTTAAACATTTTCCTTACTGTTAATCTTAATCTTAATCTCAATCTGAATCCCAATCTTAATCTTAATCTTAATCTTAGTCTTAGTCTTAATCTTAATCTTAATCTTTATCTTAATCTAAATCTTAATCTTAATCTTTATCTTAATCTAAATCTTAATCTTAATCTTAATCTTAATCTTAATCTTAATCTTAATCTTAATCTTAATCTTAATCTTAATCTCAATCTTAATCTTAGTCTAAATCTTAATCTTAATCTTAATCTTAATCTTAATCTTAATCTTAATCTTAATCTTAATCTTAATCTTAATCTTAATTTTAATCTTAATCTTAATCTTAATCTTAATCTTAATCTTAATCTTAATCTTAATCTTAATCTTAATCTTAATCTTAATCTTAATCTTAATCTTAATCTTAATCTTAATCTTAATTTTAATCTTAATCTTAATCTTAATCTTAATCTTAATCTTAATCTTAATCTTAATCTTAATCTTAATCTTAATCTTAATCTTAATCTTAATCTTAATCTTAATATTAATCTTAATCTTAATCTTAATCTTAATCTTAATCTTAATCTTAATCTTAATCTTAATCTTAATCTTAATCTTAATCTTAATCTTAATCTTAATCTTAATCTTAATCTTAATCTTAATCTTAATCTTAATCTTAATCTTAATCATAATCTTAGTCTTAATCTTAATATTAATCTTAATCTTAATCTTAATCTTAATCTTAATCTTAATCTTAATCTTAATCTTAATCTTAATCTTAATCTTAATCTTAATCTTAAGCTTAATCTTAATCTTAATCTTAATCGTAATCTAAATCTTAATCTTAATCTTAATCTTAATCTTAATCTAAATCTTAATCTTAATCTTAATCTTAATCTTAATCTTAATCTTAATCTTAATCTTAATCTTAATCTTTATTTTAATCTTAATCTTAATCTTAATCTTAATCTTAATCTAAATCTTAATCTTAATCTTAATCTTAATCTTAATCATAATCTTAGTCTTAATCTTAATATTAATCTTAATCTTAATTTTAATCTTAATTTTAATTTTAATCTTAATCTTAATCTTAATCTTAATCTTAATCTTAATCTTAATCTTAATCTTAATCTTAATCTTAATCTTAATCTTAATCTTAATCTTAATCTTAATCTTAATCTTAATCTTAATCTTAATCTTAATCTTAATCTTAATCTTCATCTTAATCTTAATCTTAATCTTAATCTTAATTTTAATCTTAATCTTAATCTTAATCTTAATCTTAATCTTAATCTTAATCTTAATCTTAATCTTAATCTTAATCTTAATCTTAATCTTAATCTTAATCTTAATCTTAATCTTAATCTTATTCTTAATCTTAATCTTAATCTTAATCTTAATCTTAATATTAATCTTCATCTTAATCTTAATCTTAAAATCTTAATGTTAATCTTAATCTTAATCTAAATCTTAAACTTATCTAAGCCCTTGCCAAAATCCTCGATTCAATCTTAGTCCAAACCTCGGACTCAATCTTTCTTTCGTATCCTTGTCCCAATTCTTTCTCATAATTCCTATTAAGTCTTAAGCCTTTTTAAAATGCTTTACCTAAGCCTTGTACAAATCTTTGCTCTAATCCTTATCCTAATCCTTGTAGAAACCCTTGATTCAATATTTTTCATAATTCTTGTCTGAATTTTTATCCTAGTCGTCCGTTCAAAACCTTTTCCAAGTCGATGTCCTAATCAAAGTCCTCATTCATTCTTTTATGTTTGCTTTTGCTTTTCCTTTTAATTCTTTTTTGTTTTGCTTTTGATTTTGCTTTTGCTTTACCTTTTAGTTTTCATTTTACTTTTGCTTTTGCTTTTGCTTTTGCTTTTGTTTTTACTTTAACTTTTGCTTTTGATTTTGATTTTGATTTTGATTTTGATTTTGATTTTAAATTTGATTTTGATTTTGATTTTGATTTTGATTTTGATTTTGATTTTGATTTTGATTTTGATTTTGATTTTGATTTTGATTTTGATTTTGATTTTGATTTTGATTTTGATTTTGATTTTGATTTTGGTTTTGATTTTGATTTTGATTTTGATTTTGATTTTGATTTTGATTTTGATTTTGATTTTGATTTTGATTTTGATTTTGATTTTGATTTTGATTTTGATTTTGATTTTGATTTTGATTTTGATTTTGATTTTGATTTTGATTTTGATTTTGATTTTGGTTTTGATTTCGATTTTGCATCTACTTCTGCTTCTGCTTTTGCTTTGACTTTTGTTTTTGCTTTAGCTAATACTATTGCTTTTCTGTGGTACTTTAAATCCATGCAACGATGACATTTGAATTACTTTAAACGGTTCCTCGAAGAGACTCGTGGCGTCATATATTTAATTTTTTATTTTTATCATACGTTCAAAAGCCTCCCTTTTATTGTCCAACTATACCAATATTGAATATACCGTAGCGTCTATAGTCACGGAGTTATAATTCTCAAAACATCGAATTGACAAGTATTATTTACAAAACATCGAATTATTTATTTGTTCGTCTTAGTTCTCTAAAGTGAGTTTTCTAGAAAAAAAAGCGAATAAAGTGTAATCATTGAAATCACTTCAAAATGCATTAAAAAAACATTGAACCAAACAGAAAATTAAAAACAACCAATTATTACTTGTAAACATCTGTTTCTATCAAATTTCTTCAGAATAAAACAAAAGACTTAAGCAACGAACTTGTTTTTTTTGCCAGCGCATTTCTTACTTACGATAACCAACATTATTTAATGGCAACTTTTGTATTCAAAATAACTTTCTTACAACAACAAAAGTCGCAACACCTTAAATGCTAACAATTAGACTTAAATAATCAAATAATCTTTTAGTAACAACAGAAGAAAATTACGAAAAATACGGAACGCACGCTTCTCAATTAAGTGCGGCAATTGAATGATGTACAGATTTTACACTTTATTGCTGCGCGTACGCAACAGGGTGAGACGAACATTTTTTTTCATATAAACTTTTTTATTTCAGAAAAATTATAATAAAGAATTTGTTTATTTTTAAGAAAAATTGTTTCTTTTTTAATAAAATTCATAAAATACAAATTTAAAAATAATATTTAATATTGGAATAACCGAAACTGTCGATAAATAGGTAGCAGACTTAAGCAAACAGAAACATCAAATGTTGGCTTTATATTTCATGTAATTGTGTAAAATTTATATAAGCTAGAGAGTTCAAACATGAATTTTTCTCCAAGTGAGGATCAAGCAGACCAACAAGTGCTAACATCAACATTGTACGATCAGTGCTTTAGGCACACCAAAGGCTCAAATTGTGATATAAATACCGACACCTGATCACTATCAACCACCCTACTTACCTCAGAGAATGACGTTTTCTATGTCAAAAATAAATAAAATAACACAAAATGTACATCATTGACATTTTCTTTGATAGTTTTATTAACCAAAATAAACTTTTTAATACATTAAATTTCTATAAAAAATACTAAGACTCTTAATTTATTCTTAACTTCTAGAAATGAGAATGAAGTCAATAAATAGCACAAAACAAAACAAAACAAAATGAAAAACAGCAACTCAGCTAATGTGGCTGCTAAGCAGTCATAACCATCTCTTCGTCCTTAGCGTCCTGCGCAGCTTTGCTCTTATTTTTTTGTGTCACCAGGGATGATTCACGTTTAAAGTAGCGTTTATAAGGCGCTACAAGCTGATTGCGTTTTGTATGCAAGCGATGTTGTTGTAGCATTTCTTGTATTACCCAACTGGGTATATATGAGTCCAGTAGCGATTTGGGCGAGCGTTGAGCAAAAAAGTCTGGTATAGGCAGCGTCTGTGAATGAGATTTAAATGAGGGCGTTTGAGCTGGCGTAAAATAAGAAGTTTCAACTGCGTCAGAGAACTGCGGCTTGCTCGTTGTGATGCTTATAAATGAGGGTGGATAAGGAATTGTATGCTGCGCCAAAGTGCGCGATTCTGAACGTTGCGGTGCATAGGCGCGTTGATTGGACTGTTGCTTGAGGCGACGTGCCGTATAGGATGGTGGTGCATCAGGAACGCCATATTCAAGATGTGGTCTTCTGTCATAGCTGCCACTGTTTGGCAGCTCACGCAAATTATTGCCAGACAGATATTGCACGCCACCAGCGGCCAATTGTAGCGTGGCGACAGCAGGCGTTGATGGTTCGTTTGGCACGTATGGGTCAATTGCATATTGTTGTTGTTGATATGGTGCTTGTTTGCGTGCATCAGAGCTGAAATTGTAAGAAATGAAATAGTGTTAGTAGAAGAAAAAGAAGAAGATGTCTGGCGAAATGACTGCGTTAATTGTTGTCACTAATTATGATTTAATTGGCTGTAGCACGTAAAGCTATTGCTGCAGTCTATTTGAAAATTGCATTTTCAGTGAAAATGTTGCGTATTTTTTGAGTTTTTACTCAAGTCAATTTTTGCCACATACCTCTTAAAGACATAAGAGTATGTGTCTGTGTGCTGTATAGTAGCAGTTGGCTTATATATTTATTTTTGCAAAATAACTTGAAATTATTTTATTGCTGTTGCTTATGTGACACACTTTTTTTAACGCTTCTAAAAATTAGCGATTTATTGGCTGTTGATTTAATTAATTGCTGCTTTGAGGGATTAGTTCATGTTTGTAGGTGCTAAGCATGTGTTGCTGTAATTCGTAAATCAAACTTTAAATAAAAGATGCTGAATAGTGAAGCATTTGTTCAGCAGAATGTAAAGAAGCACGAAATTTCAAACAAAAATGTCTTTTTCTTCTCATGAATGTCGGGAGCAAGTTCGTTGCTTAAGTCTTTTGTTTGTATAGAAACAATTTTGATTTGAATGCAAATTTTTGCATATTTTTTGAGTTTTATTGACAAACACATATCGAAGCGCTGTTATTTAGATAGTTCGTTGATCGAAAAAAAAAAAAACCCGGCATATGCCACATTTCTGAATAATAAGTTGTTCACCTATTCTACAACTTATTTTTATTTCCTTATTTTATTACAAAAAAAAATTATGAAAATTATTGCAACAATCCGCAACTAATTGCAAAAATTGGCTTAAGCAGTAAAAACAAAAAATCAAAATAAATTTATTTTTAATTGGTAACGATAGCTCACACGCTGCTTTGCGCGACATATTTAAATATTATTACTTTGCAAGAGATTGCTAGGCAAATTATATTTCTGCACTAGTCTGATGTGAAAATTATGCGTTCCTATCTTTCACACCAACAAGCAGCACAACTTTATAAAACTTCCTGATTCAAAGAAATATTCATTCCAAGTTGTTGATTTCCCCTACTTTGTAGAGCAATAAATGTTTGAGAAAAGCCTTGTAAATGGTCTACAGAAATTCAAGGAAAACCACTTTTCTGCTGCGTTGCCAGCATAATTCAAATAGCTACTTCAAAAGTATGTCACATGTGTCTTGCTGGCAGCCACAACACCCTCTTAGGTTGCTGTTCCACTAACTTACATCTATGTGGCAATTAAAAAAACATGCTGGCACATGCCAAGGATTTCCTTGTTTACACTATTAAATCTTAGCGCATCAGCTAGGCATGTTAATATGGTAATTGTTGTTGTTGTGTATGTTAAATATTAAAAAGTGAGTAATTTAATTACATTGCTGAACAGGATTGACATTATTGCGTCAAGTGATTAAGTGGTGAGCTTTTGAAGCAAATTGCTTAATAGTTTTGATAATTTGTCAACATATATCAGTTAATGTGAGTTTTAATGATGAAATGAGCCTGAACAAATTTCTGACAGCAGATAAAAAATCAGTGAGTTTCGAGTCAATTTGAATTAATTTTAATTTTTTAAAAACCTGTCAAGTTTTGATCCAATGATTTTAAATTTCGTCAAGTTCTGATGTGAATTTTAATCAACTTTACTCAATTCACAGTGATCCTTTTAAAATTACTCGTTTATTTCTCATTTCAATTCATTGCAATCCTTTGTTGTTAAGATTTTATTATTTGACATCAGATCTAAAAATAAAAATTATTTTTAATTGATTTGAATGTTTTACAATTCATTTCAATCCCTTTTAAATTCGTAGTTTATTCCAAACCAACTCTATTGAATTTCATTTATATCAATTAATTTCAACTCAAACTCAATTTTACTCATCATTCAATCATTATTAATCACCTTTTTTATTTCAATTCATTTAAATAAATATAATTTTTTAAATTAATGAATTAATTCAATAATTTTGAATTCAACCATATTCTTCACTGGATTTTACTCCAATTTATAAAGATCATTTTGGTTAAATTCTTAATTGAATTTATTCAATTTGTTTTTTTTTTTAAGTTAAACTTCTTTAGCCGCAATTCAATTTGCCTATGAAACGATTCGGCGTGTTTTAACATAGTTAAATTTACGCAAAATTAAATAATTATAGTTAAGTATGGGCACAGTAGCTTTCCAGTAATTATAATATTGCCATAAAAATTCGAAGCATATGGAGCATGTCTTTGATATGCATATTGAAAACATCAACCTTTAATAAAAAGACAAACATTGACGGCTGCTAAGTAACAGAGCTATAATGTACAACAACAGTTTAAAGCAGTGATGTTCACGTAGTACCACGCGTGGTGAGACTCGACTGCTTCATTCGAGAATCGAAACACGTACACGATCGAATGCACGAAGTTCACTCAATCAGTTGGCACTGATACTTCAAGCTGTAAGGTTTGCGCCTTTTGGTCGTGTGTTTTGCACTGCACGAAATGTTTGAGGCATATGAAAATGCGTTGTTTACAGAATAACTATAGTAATAATGATAATGATAGTGGTGATGATAATGAAACTGATAGAGATAATGATGATGAAAATGATAATTATAATACAATTCTTCATAATAATACAACTGCTTCAAACCAGTGGTGTTCACACGCATACTACTTCAATTTTCAACTTTTGTACTTGTGTTAATAGCTCTCTCACTCTCTGCACTGACAAAAATTGTTGTGCAGGTATTTAGCAAGAATTTTGTTATAATTACCATTTTTAGCATCATTATCATTATCAGTATCATTATCGTTATCACTATCAGTATCATTGTCACTATCATCATCATTATTATTATAATAATTCTGCAAATAACGCATTTTTGTATGCCTCAAACATTTCGTGCAGTGCAAAACACACAACCAAGAGGCGCGAAAATTCTTGCTTGAAGTTTCAGCGCCAACCAGTGTTGCCAGAATTTTTTTGTGAAAAGCGCGAGATTTAAAAAAAATATCGCCCAAAATCGCCCAATAAAAAAAAGTAAATTGCCAAAATCGCAACTTTTTCGAAAAAATTTATTATATTAGAAAAAACAAAAAAAATTATATACATTTTTTTCAAATAATATTGAGAGCTGTTAATAGTATTATATATATGTATAAAAGTTCTTATTTTCATATTTATTGAAATAATATTGAGATCTGTAAAAAATTATAAAAAAGATACTTCATTTATACGAGAATTTTGATTGTTAAAGAACATTTGTCTAGAGACAATAACTATTTAGAATTTTTCAATATGCAACTTTAAAAATAAAAACATTTTACAAAAAACGTAGTTCCATTCTATGAAATACTTAAGCCATTTTAGACTCTTCCTCAGTTTTGTCAATTCTCGAATTATTGTTTAGATCATAAATTAATTTATTAATTTTTGAAATCATATCATCGGATATTGGCAGCGACTTGCAACAGTTTTGAGCCTTCATGATGCATTTCACTCGAATTATTGAAGTTAGAATACCTAATATCATACTGTTGACGGAGAAAATACGTTCCACAAATGCATTAGAATGTGGCAAGGAAAGAAATATGAATGCGATTTCCTAAAAATTAAAACGCAAAAACAAGAAAAAAAGCGCCCAATTGGCGATAAATCGCCCAATCTGGCAACGGTGGCGCCAACTGCATTCGATCGTGTTCGTGTTTCGATTCTCGAATAAAGCTTTCGAGTCTCACCACGCGTGGTACTACGTGAACATCACTGGTTTAAAGTATATTTCAAACTTATGTGCAGTAATTTCAGAAAATCGAAACGAGTACTGTATGAATGTACAACATTCGGCTGGTTGCATACTCTTTGATTACCCGCAAAATAGCAGATTGCAGTGATGTCTGTTTAAAAAACAGTGTGTTCACCATGAAATTAAGAGTACACGGAGTATATTTCTATATTTCTGTATTGCATTTATTTTCCTTATATCTTTATGTTTTTGATACAAAATTCTACATATCATATAGTTTTATGATACAGTATGACGGCATACGATGATAGTATGGTAGGATGGTATGGTATGGTGGTATGATGATCATAGAATAATGGTATGGTATGGTATTGTATTGTATGGCACGGTATGGTATGTTATGGTATGGCATGTTATGGTACGGTATGGTATGGTATGGTATGTTATGATGGGTTTGGTGTGATTGTATAGTTCTGAAGTTGTTCCTTTTTGTCTTATTAACATTAAATTTTTCGAAATTGTATCAAAACAGAATTAATTTATTTATTTTGCTCCTTTGAACTGATATTCTATTTTTTTTTCTTTACATTTAAATTTATTTATATTCTGTATTTTAGTTCATTCCAATTCATTTTTGTTAATTTTTGTTCATTTCAGTTAATTTCAAATTATCTCAATAAATTTGAGTTTATTAACATTCCTTATTTATACTTTTTTTATTTTGAATGGATTAATTTCAATTAATTCCAATTCAATGCGAAACATTTCAATTTGTTTATATTAATTTCAGTAGGGGAGGATGCCCACCTGCTAAACAGGCCTGCTGACGTCTGTATAGGTGACAGCGCCAATATGTAACATATAGTGTCACAGCAGGCCCGTAGCCAGGATTTACCTAAGGGGGGGGGGGGGGGGGGGGGTTTGGATTAAAAATAGATTTCGATAGTTTTTGATATCGATAAATGAAAAGGTATTTTTTATATAATTACCAGAAAGATGAGAAAAATCAGTGGCTAGAAATGGACAATACTTTGAAAAATGAATTTGTAACAAATTTTTCACAATAAAGCGACAAACTTGAAAAAAAACACTTTAAAACTTTTTTGTACACCAAATACATAAAACAAAAATTAATTTACATTATTTTTGTTTATTTTATATATTTATACTAGAGGACCCGGCAAACTTCGTCCCGCCCTAAATTCGAGCAATCACGATTCCACCCGAAATTAATTTTTTATCGAACATTCATGATCGATAACAAATGGTGCCAATCGAATTTCAATTATTGATTGAATGAAACACTCCAATATCCAATATTAACACGGAATGTAATAGGCTGGTATTATTCATTATTCGAATTGTGCTGTCATATCATTTTATTGTGAATTCTATTAGAAAATTTTTTAGTACATTTCAATTTGAATAAAAATAGTCAGCTCAACTGTTAGGTTTGAAGCCATGAGGTGGTCCAAGGATCGATCCTCACAATGGGCAAACAAATAATTGTTTTTTAAAGTTTTTTTTTATTTATTGAAATGACAGCTTTTGTGATTTTTGGAGTAAAAAATGAATACGTTGGAGCTTTCTTCAAATATGGTTTATTAAGTGCTTAAATTGAATTTATCAACGAAAAGAAATTGGATGAAATATATTAACGGAGTTATTTTCATCGAAAGTAAGAAATACGAATTTCTGATAGTTTTTTGTTATTCTAAGGAAACGAAGTTATTAGAAAAAGACGCTGTACTTAAATTTTGTGCAATTTTGAAGATATGTGAATGTTTTTTGACAGAATTTTCTTTTAATTATTTAGACGAACAGTTTCGCTAATAAAAGTATGCTAGTAGGATAGTTTACGTTTCTTGTAAAGGGACAGAAGAAGGAGCGTGGTAAAAACCAAGTATGCCATAACCTAATCTAGGATTTAAGTAATGTGTGTGCCGAATTTGAGTTAAATCCGTCCAGCCGTTAAAATTTGTTGGCTATTTAAAGTTGTCTGATGTGGCAATTCCCATACAAAATTACCAATTTCGATTTTTTCGATTTTTCCGCTGTTCCTTGAACTTTTTTTTATTTTTATTTTTAAACCACATCTGTATTGAGGCAAATAATATAAAAAAGGAATTATTAAAATCGGCCCAGCCGTTTCTGAACCTTAGCAAGACTAACGCACACGCATTTGATTTTTATATATATAGATTAAGTCTTCTTATTTTTGTTTTGTTTTGTTAATTCTAATAACACAGCATCCGATGTGACACTGCAATCACTATTTATGCTTAAGGATGCACACCCATTTAACATAAAAAACGTGTGTTCTATAATTTCAAAACTGTCGTTTTTTGAGCTCAATGTGTTTCGGCTATATATCTTGCTTATCGTTGCACTGTCATTTTGGAATACAGAAATACGCTAAAAAATAAAATTTTCAAGACAAACTTCTAAAATGACGATAATTAAGCATCTTATATTATTATTTTAATAATTTACTTGCAAACTTATATCGGTTTAAAATTCTATATAAAAATAACCACGATTAGAATAACGACATTTTCTTGTATTTCCTGACTTTTGTAAAGGCCACCAATGAAAAGGTTAGAAAATTTTATTTAAAAAGTTTTTATTATCATTCGGTAAAATTACCAAGAGGTTGTGATCCTGCACCTCCAAGACCAGTGCTAAAAAATACGCAAAACTTGCAATAAGCTGCATTTTCCAATTTGGAGTAACCAACCAATGCCAACGGTTCAACCAAGAATGCTTAAATCGGAGTTTGCGAAAACCGCTGGCAGGAAAATTAAAATTTGGGGAGGCACATAAATGCTTTGAAAACTTTTTAGGTGGTTCGAATCGGAAATATTGCTCATCAACTTGGAAATATCGTTATTTGGACATTGATATACTCTCGAAGTCGAAGGCAGTTCCGATGTATCAAAGGATATTTCTGGAACAATTTCTACAATCATACACACAAACTTAGAGTTATAAACATTAAAAGTAAAATATTAATACCGCTTTCCACATAGCTGTCAATATGAAAGCTTTCTTCAACTGCAGGTTACAAAGGAAGTTCTGAAGACTTTTCAGATTCCAAAGTTTCTTGAACGTTTCTGCAATACAGATGAAATATAATATTATTCGGATTTTGTCGGTTCCGCATCAAGCATAAAGTTAATCCATTAATATTCAATCAATGCAAACACGCTACCAAAAAAAAAACACACAGCTTTCAAACATTCAGAAATATTCGGCAACTTTTTAACACATTTACGCATTCATAAAGGAAAAAAAATAACATTTAAATCAAGCTCTTACTTTCCACCGTTCTAGCATTTTTTACTTCTGGTTTCTAATAAAAAAAAAATAAATAATTGGCCATTTCAGCCCTTGAAAGGACTTTGACCTAGCTTCTTATGATCAATTGTGTTGTGCGTGTTATTAAGTTTGTACACAATTGACCGAGAACCGGACCTACATGTTTAACGCCGACTCCGAACGGCGATGAACGGAATGTTCTCGTTCTCAAGAAGCTTTACATGGCATTTTGATTACTCTCTGAGGTTTGCCATTGTCTGCAGAGAGGTGGCGACCGTACAGAAAAATTATTTTAATTCAAATAATTTTCTGTCGCTGCTGGGGTTCGAACCTGGGTCTGCAGGTTCGTTGACATAGCGGCCACGCACTTTAACCAACTACGCAACGGACGCCACTTCTGGTTTCTGCAGCCAATTAAATAGAATCATTTTTCATGTTTTGGCACAGTAAAATTAACACTAGAAACTCTTAAACTTATCTAACGAAACTCAATCAAAATTTGAAAATTCAAAAAAAATTTCAAATTCAATAAAAAAAAAACCACTTTTACGTAACACCTGTTAACGCAATAAATTCTTTAATTTCTGGTGGTAGACAAAGTTCAATTGAATGTATCGAACTTTTTTCGATACTTAAGCATGTTGATGTTTTCGCTGTTGCTGTTTACACTTGCAGTTTGCACTGTAAGAGAAAAAAGACGCACGTGCAGCAAGTATTCGCAAATTGGCAAAGTTATATTAATGCTAATATATTATTTTTTTATACTTTTTGGTTCATAAGGGGGGGGGGGGTTTAACCCTAAAATCCCCCCTTGTCTACGGGCCTGTGTCACAGTAACACCTCATTGAATGTTCACTTTTGATAAATCATTGAGTTGAATGCGCGTGCTGCTATAGGCCCCACGGCCGTTGAGAAATAAAGTATTCGAAAAAAATGAAGCTGAACAAAAACAGTTCACCTTTATTTAGTGAATTTTCACGAGTTTTTTATCGATAAAAATGGTGATTATGAGTGGAATTCATAGTTTAATAATAATTTTTTACAATTCGACGAGCACTCGACCAATATTGTGAAATGGGAAAAAAATATTTTGCTTCATGTAATAATAATAGCGCCGCTGCCCACTTACTGAACAAAACGTCGGCCCACCTACTGAACAGATTTT
>OX030951.1:137451878-137471878 GCA_943735915.1 Pherbina coryleti
TAGTAAAATTAGAAAACAGCCTTTTTTTATATAAATGACATGCAACATTGATTATGAACTGCTGTGAGCGCAATGAGGACAATTCTATATAATAATCTATATTACGCTCTTCTTACGCTCTTCTTACGCTCTATCTCATTTTATTTGTTCATGTCCCTCGTTTCCTTTACCATCGATTTTATTAAGCAATCCTGTCGCCCGTGAAGCAAGCAGCGGGCAACCAAAATACCCATACGTGTAACTTTGCCCACCCCTAGTTTAGGAGATAAAAATCTTGAAAGTTTAAAAAATTCATATTTTTCGTATACGAAAATATTCATATTTTTATACAGAAGAGTAGATATTTTTACTTTACTTTTTCGAAAGAATTTATTTTCAATTTCGTCAATTTGCCTAAGAGATCGCACATTTGCATACGTTTTTGTCAAGCAAAAGTACTGTGTGACGTCATGCACTTAGTTGAGAAAGAGCATTAGATAACGGAACTGAGGAACTCGTAATCTTGTTTCTATCATTCTTGTTGTCGGTGTTTATATGTGTGAGGCACTAGAGAGAGTTCGAAAACGAGTCTCTACGAGTCTCTAGCACGCGAGCCACAACGCGCCCTACACTGTTTTAAAGCAGTGGTGTTCATACACATACTACTAGAATTTTCGACTTTTGTGCTTTGTATTTGTAGCTCTCTCACTCTCCCCACTGATAAAAATTGTTGTGCAGGTATTAAGCAAGAATTGTGTTATAACTATCATTGTCATCATCATTACCAGTAACAGTATCATTATCATTATCAATATCATTATCAGTGTCACTATAATTATTATTATTATTATTATTATTCTGCAAATAACGCATTTCCATATGCCTCAAACATTTCGTGCAGTGCAAAAGACACAACCAAGTGGCGCAAAAATTCTAACTTGAAGTTTCAGCGCCAACTGATTGAGAGAACTTCGTGCATTCGATCGTGTACGTGTTTCGATTCTCGAATAAAGCTATCGAGTCTCACCACGCGGGGTACTACGTGAACATCACTGTTTAAAAGCAGAACATAAACTTGTATACTTGTGTGTGTGCATGAGAGAGTGGCAGAACTACGCTTTCTTGCTTAATGAATGCTTAACGTCATTTGCTATGCTCTGCGTTGACGAAATTACTCTCCCATCTATAGTGTACGTTTGATTACATTGCTTTGGCAGCGAATTGTAGCCTATTCACGCGTGAAAGTTAAAAATGCCCGACACTGTTTTAAAGTTAACCTTGAACGCAACATACAGTGTGTTAAACTTACAGATATGAGTAGATAAATAAATTATATGTATAAAAATATATATGAAGAAGCCTGCCATCAATTATTTGAGAAATACTCCACGATTTTGCAAGACATATTTTCGAAGTATGGATCAATGAAGTGAAACTTTGACGAAGACGGATTTTTGATAAAAATATCAACAGCCCTATCGAAGCTCTTGACATCTGCAATACAACTGCTTTTCCAAATCTTGCTGGTAATGGCTGCATTACCAGTAATGACATCATCGAACGAACGCTCTTTTTCAACATTACGCCGGTTAAAAAATTACTTGCTTTCTACTAAGAGCGAAAATGGGCTAAACGGATCCATATTTTGATAGTTTTCTTTGTACTTAGAATTCCTTATTTTTTAGTCAAAACCCCCCCCCCCCCCCACGACAAAATCCTACGCACGAGCCTGTCCAAGCTACCAACTTAAATTCTGCAGATCAACTAGAAATTTATCTCTCGTAGTTCCCCTTTTTCGTTACAATGAATCTAGTAGACTGTTTTGTATTCCCTACCAAACAACATAAAACGCGTTACTAACATAATGAAATTTAAGCATCTAATCTATGAACACTTCTCTTGACTCTTCTTATAATTTTCGCTTTTCTGAAACAAACTCTCTAAACTTTACTTTTCTCTATCACAATGGTTACCCATTTTTTTATTTAAATTCATTTTATTCCATTATATTTTATCAATGTTACTATAATTTTTTGTAAACTTTATAATATTTTACTTTTATTATCTCTTTTATCTGTTGTTATAACCATTGTGAGTTAATATCTATATTAAGTATATTAAATTGTTGCATTTAAAAGAGCTCATCTTGCATGCTAATACCTTCTTTACTAAAGGGTGGTTAAATTTTAAGGGCCGATGTTGAATGTGAACCACACCTAAACGTCAAGTTTTTTTTGACATTTCTCAATTTCAGACTAATTCAACTTAAACCATGGAAAGATACACAATCGAACAACGGGTTAATGTTATTCCGGCTTATAATGAAAATGGGCTTCAAATCAAAATTCAAATCGAAGAAAATCATCTTCAGTGATGAGGCACATTTTCACCTCAGTGGATTCGTCAATAAGCAGAATTGCCGCATTTGGGCGAATGATAATCCAAGCGGGATTGTCGAAAAACCAATGCACCCACAAAGAGTGACTGTTTGGTGCGGTTTATGGGCGGGCAGCATCATCGGGCGGTATTTTTTCCAAAATGAGGCCGGTCAGGTAGTTACTGTGAATGGTGTTCGCTATCGTGAGATTATAACGAACTTTTAATAGCCCTAATTGGAAGATATGGATGTGGACGATATGTGGTTTCAACAGGACCGTGCCACTTGCCACACAGATTACGAAACAATGACTCATTTGCGCGACAAATTCAATATGCTATCTCACCTGGTGGCGATGTCAATTATCCGCCAAGATCATGTGATTTGACACCGTTGGACTTCTTTCTTTGGAGTTATTTGAAAGAAAAGTTGTACGTCAATAAACCATCAACGATTCAAGAGCTAAAGTATGAGATAATTCGGCACATTAACGGCATAGAACCTCACTTATGCCCCAGCGTCATCGAAAATTTGGACCATCGGATGGAGGTGTGCCGCCGAGGTCTCGATTCGGCCATTTGGTGAAAATTGGTCCATATATATTTCAACCATACCAATATTATCATAATAAAAAAAAATGAGAATAATTTTCTAAATAATTTGTGTTTTGTTCAAAATCAACATCGGCCTTTAAAATTTAACCACCCTTTACAAATAAAAACAATTAAAATAATAATTTTTAGAGTTTTACTTGATTTATCGTTGATTTACGTGTAAGTGTTTAATAGCCATAACTAAAATTTTTCTTTAAAATAGCATCAAGACGTATGCGCAACATTTATATAAAAGTTAAATTTTTGAAAAATTTCTCAAACAGAAGACTTAAGCAACAAACGTGATTTTCCAAAATAATCACTACTTCTATGAATGATATTATTTTTGAATTTTTTTAGATTGTTTTTTATTTTTTTATTTTTTTGTTTTTACACAAAAGTTGCAAAAATGTGGCATGGCATGACCAGAGCAGAAACATAAAAACTTGTAACGCAAGCCACTCATCTAGTTACTCGTTCTGTGGCGGCCATCCAAAAAATGACAGCTAAATTCTCGGAAGAGCTCTAAAAGTTAAAAACTAAACAGCTTGCAAAGCAAACAACTAGTTATTTAAGCACATCATGTTGAATTTTTTATTAATTTTTGTAATGATTTTGTTGCATGCAGTTACTTAAAAAGTAGCGACGATTAAATTAGACTTGAATTTGTTATAATTTCAAAAGCATAAAGTTTGGAAAGACAGGTAAGAATTTTTGGCTATCGTTAAATATTGCAAGACAATGTTCACGTTTATGTTAAGTAAATTGATTTGGACACTGTTATTTTGACTGTTGGCTTTAATGTTGGCAGCATTTAGCGCTGCTTCAGTGTGATGGCCCATAATTTGTTGCATGCAAGCTTGTTGATCTTAGCATTCAATGAAGCTAGAGTTTTGTATCCACTGTGTGCTGCATCTGAGTAGAGTGGGTTTTTTTTTTTACATGGAATTATAAATACTAGTATCGCCTGTGGTCAAAATTCGACCATATCAAAATAGATTTTTCTCTTGTTTTTTATTTATATACATATATTGAAAAAAGCTTGGTAAAGTTAAAAAGAAGTTGGCTGTATCGTGCACTCATCCATGGATTTTGACAGTGTATCTTTGTCCTTATCCTTATTCTTGTCCCGTTCCTTTCATTTGTTCCCAAACTAATAATTGAAGAGTCGACGCGAATAACGTTATAAGCGACATATTCATCAAAAATAGTTGTTTTGCATACTAAAGTTAAAAATTCTCTAGCCTATTATAAGAGCACATAGTTTTCCAAATTCCATTCATTTTTGGACATTGACATCGAAATCAAATGGCTCTAAGTCCGCCATTAAAACCGTTTTTTTTTTTTGCAATTCCTGAAAACCTATAATTTGGTCACTTATAATGTTATTCACATCGACTCTTCAATTGTCTTACTTCCTGTTCAAACTGTTCTTTTAATCCATATCCAAATTCCTGATCTTAACCTCATTCGAATCCTTTCCTAATCCTTTTCCAACTTTATTTCTAAATCTTTGTTCTAAAGTTTGTCCTAAGTGTGTTCAAATCCTTGTTCTATTCCTTGTCCCATTTCTTGACCCTTATACTTTTGCCAATCTTGTCCCAAATATTGTTTTAGGTAAGTATCAATTTGTGTCCTTACCCATGTCTCAGTCCTTGTCGGATTCCTCTTCTCGATTCCTGTCTGAATTCTCGTCCTTATCATTGTCCAATTCTATGCTTTAATCTTTGTCCGAATTTTTTTCCGACTCCTTATCTTTAATATAACTTTTTTTTTAATTTCTTTCGAGTAAGAAAAGCAGTGAGACTCAAATTACAGCCATGAGAGTGACAGTGCATACACTTCTTTTAAACTACAATAATCACATAATATATCTTTTTTTCCATTTTTTGGCACATCTGTGGCTCATTACCTTTCGACTGATATAAGAATCATGCCCTTTTTTGTATTATAAATATTAAAAAAGTGTACCACAAGATTTTTGTTTGCGTATTAATATATAGATTACTTTGGAGTGGTTGGAAATATTTGAAAAATTTTTTCACAGAAATTATTTTTTTAGCTGTAGAACTTTATAAAAAATACAAAAACAACATTTTGAAAAATGTAATTTTCATCAAAAAAAACATAGGGGGTAACTCATGATTTTCGATGATAGAAACACTTAATTAAATGATGTGTCAAAATGAAGCAATTTTTGTAAATAAATGATATGGTATATGAAAGAGTGTGAGAGAAGAAAAAAGAAAAACAAATATAAAATTTCAAAAAAAGAATGTCTGGTCTAATTTTTAAGCAAAAATTGAATATTTTAGAGTTTTTTTGAAAACAACATAAGAAATTGAATTAGTAAGATAACGGTAAATCTTTTCTTATTTCTCAAAAGTTATTTAATTAAGCTTTCAGACAAAGAAAATTTAGGGAAAATCGCTTGAAAAATGGCTGAGATATTTGCATGCAAAATCAAAATTTGAAATATCAATTGTTTTTTTCTCATTCTGAGGCAATGACATTGCTTTAAGAAATGCATTGCATGGAAAAAATCTACAGGTTTCGAAATATCGCAATACTTTTGATGTCATAATAACGGGAAATTATTTTAACATACTATTCGTGGAAAATATTAGCAAAAAGGTTTTCGTATACCGTTATTTTTCTCAACCAACGAATTTTCATACAAAAAACGTTGTACTGAAAACATCTATAGTTTTCGAGATATCACAATAATTTTGATGTCAAAATAACGGAAATATTTCAAAATTTACTATTTGTAAGCAATTTTACCATCACAATATATATTGACACTTGTTACATGAAAAAGTGCTTATTATAGGGTAACCGTAAACGATGGTGAAAAATATTAAATTTTTTTTTGCACATCTTATGAATGTCTAAATTTCTTTCTTATATCATGTTTTTCCATCTCTTATAGTTTAGCTTTTATTTAATAAATGCTCTTTTTCCGCTCATATTTGAGGTCAAAGGTCACCAATCTTATATTCAATCATATTGTGTAGCCAGACCTTTCATCTGATACCACATTCTTCATTCTACCTCTTCTCAGTTCTGAGATCCCTAACTAAAATTGATATAAACTTTCAACGTTAATATTTCGGGTCAAAGGTCATCAATTTAAAATCTAACATAATTCGGCACATCTACGGTGCAGTACCTTTCGAATGATGTACGTTTCATTGTCCTTATTCTAAAATAAATATTGAAAAAGTGTACGACAACATTCGATGTTTGCGTATTAATATTATAAATATTTATTGATTGAGATTTTTTTGTGAGCCACACTGCATAGCACAACAATTTAGAATGTAGTTTGACTGTTTTTGTGTTTTTGCTTAGCCTGAGTTCAACAAAAATACTCAATTTTAAACTTATAAGAGTTCAAAGGTCTTCGAATTTTATGCTTAAAACTTGTTGTTTAAACAAATTAAATCATATAAAATGATAGTACCATGTTTTTACACACCATGTTGACAGCCATCATCAGCATTCAATCAAGTTATACAGCAGCAGATGAATACTGCAGCACTTTTTCAAGTATTGTTATTTTATATAAACGATGCACTTGTTTTATGTTAATTTTTTCGCTTTTTCACACCAACATCTTTTAAATTTGAAAGCACTTTAATTTATTTAACACACAAAAATATTGCTGCTTCCACACACAATGTTGCTACGTTTATTTTTTCTTCAGCGCGCTTTGAATGTGATGCCAAACCACTTTGGCCGAGAGTTTTATACCAACAGCATAGCGAGTGCAGAAAATCAATGGCTAAGTGTACAACTTTATCTCTCAAAGCCGGCATCAGATAGTTTTTGTGGATGTAGAATCATACAGTCAGCAGTTGTGAACTTACGTTCCACAATATGATAAAAGCATCTTAACTGTATTTTGGCATTAAGCCTAGTGCTAGTAGAGACTAACATCTTTTAACTGGCTATGCTCTCCATCCATCTGTTGCTGTAGTTGTTAGCGAATCTTGCGAATGCGGTAATGTATTTATAAAAGTGCTGTTGCGTTGTAGCTATTGTTGTTGTGATTGGTTGTTATTGCAAAATTGTGCGTTAAAATTGAGTGCGACAATTTTTGGCATTGCCAGTTATTGCAAATCGAAAGTCCAGCAGTAGTTTAAGGCAGTGATGATTGTTTTTAGTTCAAGTTACACTGTAAAAAAGTGTCTCAGTATGCGCAGTTCTTTTTTTTTTAATTAATCCGTCAGCAGATAAAACCTCTTTATTCGTTCAACTGCATAAGGCTGCATTCTTAATGTTGATATTTGAGAAAAATTTGAAAAAGGACCTTTCAGCTTCGTGTAACTCAATTTCCTCAGGTCTAAAGAGTTTGGTCACAATTACTTCCAAATCTTTACCAGTTTAACATATTTTGTGGCAGAGCACTAACAGGTATGACAAGAGTTTAAAAAAGTTGATTAATATAAAAAAAAAAACAAACTGTGTCATCAACACACCTTTATCCATTTAGACGTTAAAATGTATTCTTATCATTGCTCAAATCTGCCCTTGTCCAAATACTTATTTAATTTTGTTCCTAGTAATCGTCCTAAACTTTTTCCTTGTCCTGTGTTTTTACTTATTCTTTCCTTGTTCCAGTCCAGTCCTTATTGCAGTCCTTATTTATGTTTTTATATTTTGATTTTCGATTTTTGATTTAAGATTTTTTATATTTGATTTTTGATTTTTTTTTATTTTAAATTTTTGATCTTTGTTCTAATTTTTTTGGTTTATGGTTTTGAAGTTTTAAGTTTTGATTCTTGATTCTTGGTTTATTACTTTTGATTATTGATTTATTATTTTAGATTTTTGATTTTTGAATTTTTGATTTATGGTTTTTAATTTTTGATTTTTAATTTTTAATTTTAGATTTTTGAATTTTCATTTTTATTTTCGATTTTTGATTTTTCATATTTGATTTTTGATTTTTTTATTTTAAATTTTTGATCTGTGTTTTTATTTATTTTTTTTTTTTTTTTGGTTTATGGTTTTGAATTTTTAAGCTTTGATTATTGATACCTGGTTTATTATTTTTGGTTTCGATTTTTGATTTTTGATTTTTAACTTTTAATTTTTGAGTTCTGCTGTTGATTTTTGCTTTTTCTTTTTCGATTTTTGATTTTTGATTTTTGGTTTTTGATTGTCAACTGGCGATTTTTGTTTTTTGATTGTAAACTGGTGATTTTTGAGTTTTGATTTTTGTATTTGTAATTTGTGATTTTTGATTTTTAATTTTGATTTTTGATTTTTGATTTTTGGAGATTTGATTTTAGATATTTGTTTTTTTTTTTTTTGGTGTTTCGATTTTTGATTTCAGATTTTTCATTTTTGATTTTTGGTTAATATCTGGGGATTTTAAGTCTTGAATTTCTGATTTATGATATTTGATATTTGATATCTAATATTTAATTTTTGATTTTTCATTTTGATCTCTGATCTTTGTTCTAAGAGTTTTTATGAATAAATTTTAATTTTTGTTTTTTAATTTTTGAGTTTTGATTTTTGATTTTTGATATTTCGACTTTTAATTTCGAAATTTTAATTTTTGATTTTTGATTTTTTTATTTCTAAATTTTGAGTTTTAAACGAGAGAACCAAAACGATTTTTAATTTATTATTTCTGAGTTCTGATTTTGATTTTTGATTTTTGTTTTTGATTTTTGGTTTTTGATTTTTTTTTTATTTTTGATTTTTCTATTGTTGATTTCGAAATTTTAAGTTTTGATTTTTGATTCTTAATTTTTTTATTTCTGAGTTTTTATTTTCAATTTTTGACTTTTTATTTAATATTTTTGAGTTCTGATTTTGATTTTTGATTTTTAATTGTTTTTTTTTTATTTTTGGTTTTTTATTTTTTTTTTTTAATTTTGATTTTTGGTCTTTGATTTTCGATTTTTAGTTTTTGATTGTAAACTGGTTATTTTTGACTTTTGACTTTTGATATTTGATTTTTGATTTTTGATTTTTGATTTTTAATTTTTGATTTTTGATTTTATATCTTTGATCTTAGTTCTTAGATTCTTCAATCATGTCTTTAATTTTTGATTTTTTATTTTTAATATTTGATTTTGATTTAGATTTTGATTTTGATTTTGATTTTTCATTTCGATTTTGATTTTGATTTTGATTTTGATTTTGATTTTGATTTTGATTTTGATTTTGATTTTGATTTTGATTTTGATTTTGATTTTGATTTTGATTTTGATTTTTAATTTTTTTAATTTTTATTTCTTATCTTTTTTCTTAGATTTTTCATTTATGACATTAAAGTTTTGATTTTTCATTCTTGATTTTTGATTCTTGATTTTGATTTTTAATTTTTGAAATTTTTATTTTTATCTTTTTTCTTAGATTTTTTATTTATGACATTAAAGTTTTGATTTTTCAGTCTTGATTTTTGATTCTTGATTTTGATTTTTAATTTTTGATTTTTGATTTTTGGTTTTTAGTTTTTGATTTTAGATTTTTGTTTTTGAGTTTAGATTTTCAATTTTTGATGTTTTTAATTTTAAAGGCTCTTAGCTTGAAGAACGAGTAAGAGGGAGATTCTATTCTAAACTTTTCAGAAAGTCAATAATTTTTAAAGGAAAATTCACCTTTAACTTTTAATATATCGCTGTATTCAGTAGACCTCTCAACGAAATGGCTGAGCCTTCCCAACCAATGGACTTTGGGACCATTTCGCTACCTGAAACACGGTTAGGTCTACTAAGCCATCATATAATTTTAAGCACACCTCCACTTTATTGGGATTCAGAAGATCGAACTTCTCTGTTCTGGTGGGAGTTCTTACTGGTTATTGACTGATAGGAGCACATGTAATCCAGTAGGGATCTAAAGTCAAAGACCACTGCAGAAGCAATACGTATGCTTAAAAGGAGGAAAGCATTGAGCATCTCCTCTGCCAATAACATGCCCTAAGCAGGAGAATATTGCTCTCCCTAGGTCGACTCTACATAAAATCCCTTGCGATAGTCTCGGAAATAGGACCAAATCAAAAAGAAAGATTTATTAAATCCACTAATTGATTCAACGAATCATGAGACTAATAACGATATGAGATTAAATGACATTATATGATATGAATGAATGGTTATATATCAGATTGTATGATATGAAAAATGAGACTATAAAGGCAATCGGACTATAAATCTAACATAACCTCCTGTACAAAGTGACGTTATCAAAATAGTTAAAACCTTCATAAATTTTACAAATATTAATGAATTGACTTGACACTTTACACATAAAAATTGTTATTTAAAACAAACTCAGAGATTAAAATTTGGACAAAAGGAGAAAAAATCACGCCTTGCATTCAGACAATGTGACGTTTTTGAAATAATAAAACCTTCATAACTTAGAATAGTTACATATCGACACGGCTGTGATGGTATTTTAACTTCAGCGAAAGTAAAGAAAACTTCTTAATAATTGTTTTTAAAATTGTATGTCAGTAAAACATTATTTTTTAGAGAAATAATGATATTAAAACAAAAGAAATTACATTACAATCAAGAGCTGATATCATTTTCCACAACTTTTTGCATCCTCTAAGGCTTTCGAATTTTAGATAAATTAATATTTGGTTTCTTGCAGTGTTTTGTCAACAGTTTTAGCTTAGTTTGTATAGCTGTTGATGTTTTTGTCTTAGCGTCTTTTTTTACCACACATTCTGTTCACTCCTCTTTTTCTTGAGCAGCTCTTCAAATGCGTTTAAAATTTGTTTTTTTATTACACAAGACATTCACTCACAGTTTGATTGTTTTGCTGCAGTTTTTGCTAGTTCATTGCATGTTTTTGCACAGGCAACAGTGCAAAACAGACACACACACACAAATACACACATATACTATTCAAGTGGCTGTTAACAATTTTGTTGCAGTTAAATTAGCAAATTGTCACAGTTGTCTTTTTAATAAACACGCTAATTGTTAAAGTTAACAAATTGAGTGAAAAAATGCTTTTTACTGGGTTTGGTTTAAGAAAAAAAAAAATAATAAAATAATATAGAGGAATATTGTTTCCTATTAGTCACCAAACCATTGCCAAAGGTTTTACTCTTGCTAACATTGGAAATTCTCAGGGATTTTTATAGCATCTCTACGAAGCTATTTTTTTTTTAAAGATGTAGCATATGTTTAGTTTATGAAATTGGTTTTTTTTTTGGTGAAGTATTGTTTGGTGTATAAAACATATAACTTTCATATTATTATGAAATGGGAAAAAAAGAATAGAGCTGGAGCAGCTTGAATAAAAATCTATTAAAAAAAAATGTTAATGCCTTTTATTTCAAAAGTAGTAAACAAAATAACAACATTTAATAATGAACTTTTTATGAGCCATTTTGTGGTCTGGCTTCGGTAAATTGTTATCATGCTTTATTTTTAGTTCATTTTTTAACTCCTCAAAGAAGCAGTAAACAGAGCAAGTTGGTGTCTTAAGTCTTTTGTTTTCACTATTCAGCATGATATAAATTTAAAGCGCAAATGTTTTTATTTAATTTTAATACATATTTTAATACCAAAAAGTAATGTTTTCTTAGTCAAATTGATTTTGTTTTAATTTTTTTTTTTTAGTTTTAATAATTTTTGATCAAAGCCAAAAATTAATGTGAATATAAGCTGAAATCGAATATTTGAACTTTGTCTACGTTTTTTTTTTAGAACAAACTTTTGTTTCACGCATAGATGACTTAACTTAAAAATACCGTTTTTAATTATTATACATTTCTTAACTTCCAAAAAAATCAATACCCAGTAATGTGAAGGCAGTTTGTGCCAACATGAATTGCTTTTTTTATGATTTGCAATTCCATGTCATCAGCTCATGTTAGCAGATATGCTGTTAAAAACTCTGTTAATTCAAGAATTTGTTTGAAAAATATAAATTCGATGACTAACTTCAATTATTTACACCCCTCTTATCTCATGATTTTGTAAGTTAAAGACAATTTGTTATTTTAGTACCATGAAATAACAATCATTCGACAGTCATCGCCAGACATATTTATATTTCTTGAAATTTCTCTTCACATGAGAGCACTACCAAGTTGGAACTTAATGTAAGCAATAGTAAGTGAAGCACATTTTTGTCTTTATGTTTGCATGAAATTGGTAATGATAAATTCTTATTTTTAAGAAGATATTTGATTTTTTTAATAGTTTTATCCGAAATATCAAGCTTTGGAATAATGTTAAGCTAAAGTAACTTGAACTTCATATAAATTGTTATTTTTTATTAACATTGGCTTTTAAAAAATCTGATAATTTTGGGAGATTTTGCAATTTCTGAATACTTTGCTAATATTTTGGGTCGATAACTGCCTATCATGTTAGTAAAAAAATTTCATTTCAGCTCAACGCAGTGCACAACACTTAAGATAGTTCTAAGGAACGGCTCATAACAATAGGAAATCACATTTTTTGTTTTTAATCTTAAAACAAAAGGTTTTCAGTGTATTTATTTAAAATTTGTTACATGCAGAAAAATGTGTTATTGTGTCCCTGTTACAGACGCCAGTTTTTAGGTTTTGTTTACTCTTTATTTTTGCTTAATTGTTTTTGTTTTCAGAACACTTTATTTATTTCATATAAACTAGTGGCATATAGGAAATTGGATTGAAATAATAACAAAAAACATGAAATAGCAAATGTTTCAAAAAGGTTTTCGGTTCTCATTATTTAATAAAAGCTCCGTTTGTATTTATGCATTGAAAGATGCGATCGGGCATTGAATCGACAAGTTTTTTGATCAACTCTTGGTCTAATCTCTCCCACTCTCTTAAAATTGATGTTTTTAGCTCGTGAACGGTATCGTATTGTTTATTGTTGGCGTACACGTGTCTAGTTAGGATACCCCAGAAGTTTTCGACAGGGTTTAGGTCGCGGGAGCAGGGCGGCCAATCGAGATAAGCAATTTTTTTGCAACGAAACCAATCAAGAGTTTGCTTGCTGACATGGATAGAACCATTGTCCTGCTGAAAAATCCATTTCTTTTGATGGTGCTCTCTCAAGAATGAAACCAAACTGCATTGGAGCACATTTTAACACTTTTAATTTTTGATGATACCAGCTGCAGTTCGAGAGTGCCATCAATGCAAAAAGCACCCAAACCATCACGGAGCCACCACCGAAGTTTCTTTTAGAAAAATATTTTGGCTCCTTTCTAAGGTCTCTCCAATAATGATGAAAACTGTCAGGACCATCTAAGTTCTACTTCTTTTCGTCAGAAAAAATTACCTGTAAGCCAACATATGATAGCTACATGTTGTTTTTGTAAAAAAGAGAAAGCTTACTTGAGACCAGTCAGTATTCATATTATTTCTGGCGAAGCGGAGTCGACGTTCTTTATGGTTTATAGTTAAACAGAGAGCAGGCTTTAATTTTTGATTGATGAGATGGTTGGAGCTGCCAATCAATCGTTTAATTGTGTTTTTTGAGACCTTATTGTCCACAAACGCCCTTAATTGAGTAGAGGTCAAAGATGAGATGCTCGTTTTTCGTAGGATAAGTTGCTCCTCGCGCTTTGTAAGCTTATTGTTACGGCCACCGCTCTTTTCTTTTCCGTAGTTTTGTGTGTCAGCTAAAAAACTTTTGACGTCATGGAAGCTCCGATTAATTCTTTTCGCAATTCCTTGAATTGTGAGGCCTTCATCCTTTAAAGCAAGAATTTGACCTTGCTCCACTTGACTTAGGTACTTACCACGCGGCATTTTAACACAATATGACTAAAATAACACGAACACGTATTTGCTATTTACACTTTTATATTTACATTTTAAGTATTCTAAAAACAACAACAATTAAGGAAAACCAAAGAGCAAATTAAATATAAAACATGGCGTCTGTAACAGGGACACAAAAACAAAGTTTTCTGCAAGTAAGAAGTTTTAAATAAATACACTTTTATTTTTTTTGTTAAAATTGTTAAAATTTTTTGTTATAAAATTAAAAACAAAAAGTGGCATTTCCTATTGTTATGGGCCGTACCTTAGTGATATTCTCAGATGAAAGGGATACCAAAATTTGTTGAAAATAATGGTCAATCATTATTGTGGGTGTTGGAGGGGGGTAAAATCAACCTTCAGTTCCACTTCTCATGATGTCATCAATTCCCTAAGGGCAATATTTTAGAATTTTTATGTGTAGATTTGTGAATTTATATCTACTAGTATCATCTTTGATCCAAATTCGACCAATTATTTAATTAAAAATTATTTTTATTTCACAAATGTTTTCAAGAAAACATTTTCTTTCTTCACTCTTGTGCAAACCTAACCGAACTCATACCGCACCATTCTGAGATTTCATGTTCTGTGACTTTTACTATCAAAGCTATTCGATATCAAAAATTTGGCTTATATATACGGAGCCACACCCCTTTGTCCAATGCCCGTCCCAGTACCCTACTTCGCATATTCTACTTTCTAGTAGAAGGATATCACCAAGTGGGAACTCCATATTGATTTTCATTGTTATACGGTAGTTAATGACAAAGCTATTCGATATAAAAACTTTGTATTGCATAGGTGGTGCCACGCCCCTTGTCTTGCATAATATTAAAATTTTCCAGTCGAAGAACACGATTAAATAGGAAGTTCCTACCGAGGTTCATTGATTTCTAACTTATAGTTTGAAAGTTATACCGAAAATTTGGGCTGCTGAAAAATACCACGCCTCTCTTTCAATGCCCATAAAATGTAACCAGTGGAATGGTATGTTTGATTTGAGGTCGAATACCGATTTTCGAGGCTGTGTGACCTATAGCTCTAAAGCTATTCGATATCACAAATTTGTGTTGTATGGGATGTGCCACGCCCACCATAGATATTTGGTTCACTCCTTCTTCCTACTCTTATTGATTAAAAAAAATTATCAAAATCAGTTGAGAAAAACGGGAGAAAATTGTTCTTAATTGTTTTGCCTACGCCTATTTATATAAAGATTTGCACAAAGGCACTTTTTATCATAATGACGGGCAAAGTAAAAAGTGCTCCAGATAAATTTTCTTTCAACCCCACTTCCAATGGGACCAACTATACAAAAAGTTCATTATCTGCGTACATTCTACATGAGAAGTTGTAATGAACCTTGGCTCAGGAGCTTATTTAGTTCGTCCATTTAAAACACAAGGTGAAAAATAGACATAATTTGCACAGACTACCACGCCCACTTTCCGTATAATCAACAATACTTTAAGTATAATTTCATTGACTTCATGTAAGCAGCATTGATTTAACTGGGAAAGTGTAAAAAAATGTTCATTATAAAACAATGTATTAATAGTCTATACAAACCAACAACCACGCCTTCTTTTTAGGCAAACACAAATATTTGAAGACCTTCTTTATATTTTTTCTTGCTTTTGATTTTGATTTGAATTTTTATTTTGATTTTGATTTTGATTTTGATTTTGATTTAGATTTTGATTTTGATTTTGATTTTGATTTTGATTTTGATTTTGATTTTGATTTTGATTTTCATTTTGATTTTGATTTTGATTTTGATTTTGATTTTGATTTTGATTTTGATTTTGATTTTGATTTTGATTTTGATTTTGATTTTGATTTTGATTTTTATTTTGTTTGATTTTGATTTTGATTTTGATTTTGATTTTGATTTTGATTTTGATGTTGATGTTGATTTTGATTTTGATTTTGATTTTGATGTTGATGTTGATTTTGATTTTGATTTTGATTTTGATTTTGATTTTGATTTTGATTTTGATTTTGATTTTGATTTTGATTTTGATTTTGATTTTGATTTTGATTTTGATTTTGATTTTGATTTTGATTTTGATTTTGATTTTGATTTTGATTTTGATTTTGATTTTGATTTTGATTTTGATTTTGATTTTGATTTAGATTTTGATTTTGATTTTGATTTTGATTTTGATTTTTGATTTTGATTTTGATGTTGATTTTGATTTTGATTTTGATTTTGATTTTGATGTTGATTTTGATTTTGATTTTGATTTTGATTTTGATTTTGATTTTGATTTTGATTTTGATTTTGATTTTGATTTTGATTTTGATTTTGATTTTGATTTTGATTTTGATTTTGATTTTGATTTTGATTTTGATTTTGATTTTGATTTTGTTTGATTTTGATTTTGATTTTGATTTTGATTTTGATGTTGATTTTGATTTTGATGTTGATTTTGATTTTGATTTTGATTTTGATTTTGATTTTGATTTTGATTTTGATTTTGATTTTGATTTTGATTTTGATTTTGATTTTGATTTTGATTTTGATTTTGATTTTGATTTTGATTTTGATTTTGATTTTGATTTTGATTTTGATTTTGATTTTGATTTTGATTTTGATTTTGATTTTGATTTTGATTTTGATTTTGATTTTGATTTTGATTTTGATTTTGATTTTGATTTTGATTTTGATTTTGATTTTGATGTTGATTTTGATTTTGATTTTGATTTTGATTTTGGTTTTGATTTTGATTTTGGTTTTGATTTTGATTTTGATTTTAATTTTGATTTTGGTTTTGATTTTGATTTTGATTTTGATTTTGATTTTGATTTTGATTTTGATTTTGATTTTGATTTTGATTTTGATTTTGATTTTGATTTTGATTTTGATTTTGATTTTGATTTTGATTTTGATTTTGATTTTGATTTTGATTTTGATTTTGATTTTGATTTTGATTTTGATTTTGATTTTGATTTTGATTTTGATTTTGATTTTGATTTTGATTTTGATTTTGAGCTCCGAACCGCAGTTATTTTTGTTCCATAATATATAGCGTAACGCCTATACTCAGTGGGTAATTATTTCATGTAACAAAATTTGGAGTTTCGTTGCATAAGGTCAAAGAATACGGTAAATAGACTGACTTTAATTGCTGTACCATAACTCTTCTCCTAGCACATTTGCTAAGCGCTTAACAATTCCATGCAATACCGTTGTATTTTGAGAAGAATTCCTTTTTCAAATTTTTTTAGTTTTCTAAGAGGTTAAACGTAGCATTGTCACGTCAAAGTAAATAAAATTTAAAATAACAACTACTTGCTCATAATCTAAAATATTATGTATTTTAACCTAATAATAAAAACCTTATCTTGGGGGTTATATTAGATTTGACTTATAAAAGTAATGCTTAGTTATTTAGGTTTGAATAGAAGGCTTCTTAAAACTATACAAATATATTGACATCTTATGAAAATGGCGCCTCCTATGGTCTACTACGTCCAAAGTTGACTTGTGGAGCATCTTGTGGTGAGGGTAAATACTCATGCATATTCAAACTTAAAGATGGCGGCAAGTTTTTCGGCTTGATTTCGCGATTAATGCGATAGTTTCTATAGGGCTGCAAGCTCTGAGCATAAGTCTGCACACCATAGGGCAGCGATGAGGGTATATCCATCAGTGTTGCTGGTGGTGGTGGTGCCACATTAAGTGGCACAGAGCTCAACAAGGCTGGTGAATGTGGCGCATAGTCGGTGAGTATATTGCTGGTCAAGGCTGGTGTTGGCTGATGGTACAACGAAGGGTTTCCATTGACACCATCGACGGCAACGTGCGCTGTTGTGCCACCAGGCCCATATGAGCTAATAGGCACGATTAGTGGGCTCGTGGGTATAAGCTGCAGATATTGTACACCACCCTCTTGTATTGTTTGTGGCATGTACTGCATGATGACAGGCTCAGACGGCGGTATGTTGACCAGAGCTGAGCTTTGTATGGGCGTGAAATTCGTCTCGAAATCGGGCAGAGGCAGTTTGTTGTTTTGATTGATGCTGTTGTAGTTATTGTTGTTGTTGTTGTAGTTAAAGGATGGTTTAAAATTGTTGCCAAGCTGTTGCGGATTGCTGTAGTGACTTGGATTATTCTTGTTGTTGTTGTTGTTGTTATTGCTGCTGATGCTGTCATAATTTGTGGCAAACACTGTGAGCGAATTTAAGTGTGCATCTTGTGCATTTGACTTTTGCTGTTGATGTTGATTTTGATGTTGATTTTGATGTTGATTCTGGTGTTGCTGTTGGTGTTGATGCTGCTGCTGATGCTGCTGCTGTTGTTGTATTGAATTCGTCTGCGAACTTGTTATAATGACGCTGGCTTGATTCGTTTTGCCTGGCTTGCTGGCAATCTCGGGGCTACTAACTGGACTGGCAACTGCTGCCAATGCAGCACATAAAAGTAAAAGTAGTTTGAACAGCAGCAGCAGCGGCGCTGGACTAGAGCGTACGCTATAAGGCGATGACATCTGTTGGAAGAAGTAAAAAAAAAGGTGGCAATTAAAAAACAATATTTTTGTTGCGGTCGCATTAACAGACTTAATGTTGAGTTGTTATTTATTTTAAAAGTAAAAAAGAATTTAATGATCAGTTGTTTTTTTTCATTTATTAACAGCTTTTGCAATTATGTCATTAGTTTTTGGGTAAAATTGGGGCATATAGAGCATAATTTCTAATCAACGAAAGCAGTTAAAGCAAAGAAATTTAATTTGCAAGATGCATGTAAAAAAGTTTTTTCTAATAAAGTTTCGTGTATTCCCTCTGGGAAATGGAAACACATTCCCCGATATAAGCAGGAAATATTCCATAGAATATAGGAAGCATTCCCTTTCGTTAGACACTCCATTTATTTTTAAACACACCATGTCATTGGAAGGAAACATTCCTCTGCGCTGTCTTACAAATAAATGTGGAAACAAGAACAAATAAATAACAATTAAAAATTGTTAGCCTGGCGGGGATTCGAATCCGCAAGATCTGAAGTGGCAGTCAAGCATGTTATCTACTCGACTACCGAGGCTGCTATATTATTTGAAATAAATTTAAATTAAAATTGCCCCAAAACAAGCAAAAAACTCCATATGCATTCCTTATGAAGCGGTTTGGAAACAATATCAATTTAAAACCTCCCATAAGTTTCCAAAAGATACGATGAGGAATGTTTTTACATCACTTCTAATGCTACTCCTTCCACATATATTCTTAATTCACTTAAAACTTCCTATAAGTTCACAAAAGATACGATGACGAATGTTTCCCCATCAATTCGAATGCTACTCTTTCCACATACATTCTTAAGAAAGTGGTTTGAAAACAATATGAATTTAAACCTTCCCATAAATTTCCGAAAGATACGATGAGGAATTTTTACGAACCATTTCCATATGAAACCCTTCGAATTTTTTTCCTCAGAGGGTCAAAATAACTTTGCCCGGAAATTAATGCTCCAACCACTCATTCAACGAGTGTCACATATTTTTGAAGATGTTTGTTAATTTTTCTCGTTTTAATGTACACATACTGTGTAAAGTATTGCAAGCAACTTTATGATTTCTTCCATAAAAATAGGTCTAATCAGAAAATATGTAGGTTCTCAAAGCAACAAAACCTTTCTGAAGGTCTTATTGAAACGAATATTAAAAAAAAACAAAATTCATATTTACAATTGAAGTTTTTTATAAAATTCAAATTATTCTTAAATTGGAACGCTATCTTGCATTGAAAGTGTCTTCGTGGTGAATCGAAATTTCTCAAAATCTATTTGAATGATCAATTCCGTATGTGATACAGTGCATTTTCATATCATTTTTATAAAACAAAACCTTTTTTTCTTTGACTTTTGACCGACCCCTGGCTTATGACTAAAATTACCATTATTTCTGGGTAAAAAAATCAGACGTGGGGTCTATAACTCATTTGAGCAATAATGGTCACAATGGGCGTCCGCAGGAATTTGTTCAGGGGGGATGGGGGTAAAGGTATGTATTGGTGGGTACGTAAATGAAAATTATGATATGATGTTACATTTTCATACAGCTGTGGACAAATGTGTGCGAACGCCCTTCTGTATCAACTTTTAAATAACTTTTTTTTAAGAACATATTGGATAATGGTACTTTTTTGGCGTCAGTTAATTGGCTATTAAAAAAACTCAACATGAGAGTGAATTTGAGCTTCAACATCATTACTTAAAGCAGCAGCGATAGTAAAAAGGTAAAATAAGTTAGAATTTGCTGGACAAAGTGTAAGAACGGTATCATTTTGTTTTATG